>CM066333.1:4650656-4803156 GCA_033807585.1 Hydrophis major
TCTCTCCTCTCTTATATGCCATGCCATGCCATCCCATCTCATGCCATCCCAACCCCATTCATCATCTATCTATTACTCTACTCTTCCCTTCCCTTATCTTCCTTTTTTCTTTTCTTCTCTCCTCTGTTCTATCCCATCCCATCCCAACCATCATCTATCTATTTCTCCCATCTTCTCTTCTCTTCTCTTCTCTCTTCTCTTCTCTTCTCTTCTCTTCTCTTCTCTTCTCTTCTCTCTCTCTCCTCTTCTCTTCTCTTCTCTCTCTCTCTCCTCTCCTCTCCTCTCCTCTCCTCTCCTCTCCTCTCCTCTCCTCTCCTCTCTCTTCTCTTCTCTATTAAAACTGTCTATATTTTTCCTCCCCCAGAGACTTAAAAAGATATTTTTTTTTGCCTTTTTTTGGAACAAGATGACATTCCCTTGACAGAAAGCTCCCCGGAGGAAGATGCTCTCGATTCTGTGTGCCATACATGAGTGATAGCCGTTCATTTCTTGCACGGGAAAAGGGGGAAAAAAAAGGAAAAAAGTAACATCTGGAAGATCCTCGGAGTGAATTACAGGTTTTTTTTGGAGCCAAGCCGAGCTCCAGTTGCCTCCAAGCGTCATTGCAAAATGTGTCAGGCAAGAGATCAGCCTCTTAAACTCAGACTTGTGCGCCAGCGTCAAAGCCCCTTTAATGTTCCAATAACAAACAGTGGCAAGGTCTCTTTCCACAACCTCATGGCCTGCTGAGCGCTCATGTGGAAGGACTGTATTTATGGCACCCTAATGCAGAATAAAAGCAGTTGTGTGTGGAATGCTAATCACCTCCGTTTATTATGCCAAGGCTGAATGCTTCATTTTAATTGCACGGAAACATTTAATTTGCAAGTGAGTGTGTCGTGTTACGTTTCCTTCGGCATCGGTAACTTATAACCACGCAGGGCCAATCTGCTAGTCTAGAAGGAGCTTATAAAATTAAGCAACACACACACACACATACACACACACACAAACTTATCTTATCTACTCTATCTATCTATCTATCTATCTATCTATCTATCTATCTATCCATCTATCCATCCATCATCTATCTATCACCCATCCATCCATTTATCCATCTATCCATCCATCCATTTATCCAACATCTATCTATCTATCTATCTATCTATCTATCTATCTATCTATCCATCCATCTATCCATCCATCCATCATCTGTCCATCTATCCATCCATCCATCCATCTATCTATTTTTCCATGCATCCATATCTATCTATCTTAAATGTACAACCACCATGGAGCCCAAATTCTGTGTTGCTGAGCGAAATGTTTGCTAAGTGAGCTTCGACCCCGTTTTACAGCCTTTCGGCCACCGTTGTTAAGTGGGTCATTGCAGTTGTTAAGGTAGGAACAAGGTTATTAAGTGCAATTGGACTTCTCTCTTGACTTAGCTGGTCAAGATCACATGACCCAGGACACTGTGACCGTCATAAATAGGAGTCAAGCGCCTGAATTTTGATCACATGACCATGGGGGGGGGATGTGCTACAATGGACGTAAGTGTGAGGACAGTCATATGTCCCTTTTTTCCCCAGTACCATTTTACCATCCAACGGTCGCTAAACGGATGCTTATAAGATGAGGACTATTTACACCACAATATTTATTTGGGTAAGTTAACAATCGTTGATTTTTTTTTCACTTTTTTTCATTTTTTTTGAATTTTTTTAAGGCAGGAATTTAGGAGAAGCTCAAATGCAGGTAAGTCCTCAACTTACAACAGTTCATTTAGTGGCCATTCAAAGTTACGTATACAGCTGCTCACGGTTCCTTTTCTGACTACCACGATTCGTTCAAAGGCAACAGGAATTCCCCCAAACCGGAGGCCCTTTTTGGTGAAACAGGTGAATAGGAAAAAGGATCACCAGGTGATCTTGGCGCTTGGAAAATGGGAGCCCTGGAAATGATGCTTGCAAGAGGAGGAGGTGTGTGGAAAGCCCTGGGATTTGGGGAGCCAGCCAGTTCTACCTGAAATGGGGATTGGGGCTGGTGTGACCTGTTTTTCATCTGGCAAAAAGTTTTTGGGCCTTAGGTCTGATTTGTTGTTCCTGCACTTTTTTCCCTCTGGCACAAAAGAAAGTTTTTTATTTACTTATTTTTTTCTGAAGATTTAGAAGGCCTTGATAAGCTGGAACACTGTGACTTTTGGGTGGCTTGTGGAATTAAAAAAAAAACAGTCAAAGGAAGGAAAGGAGGGAAGGAAATAGAGAGGGAGGGAAGGAGGAAAGAAGAGAGGAAGAAAGGAAGGGAGGGAGGAAAGAGAAGAGAGGAAGAAAGGAAGGGACTGTAGAGGAGGAAAGAGGGAAGGAAGCAGGGAGTGTGAAGGAGGAAGGAAGGGAAATGAAGAGATAGGAAAGAAATAGGAGGGAGAAGAAGGGAAGGAACGAAGGAAGGGACTGGAGAGGAGGGAAAGAGGGAAGGTAGCAGGGAGTGAGTGAAGGAGGAAGGGCAGGAAATGGAGAGGGAGGGAGGGAGGAAAGATGAGGGAGAAGAGGAAGAAAGGAAGGGACTGTAGAGGAGGAAAGAGGGAAGGAAGCAGGGAGTGTGAAGGAGGAAGGAAGGGAAATGAAGAGATAGGAAAGAAATAGGAGGGAGAAGAGAGGAAGGAACGAAGAAGGGACCGGAGAGGAGGAAAGAGGGAAGGAAGGAGGGAGTGAATGAGAAAGGAAGGGAGGGAGGAGGAAAATGAAGAGGGAGAGAGGAAGGACAGAGATGAAGGAAGAAAATGGAGAGGGACGGAGGGAAGGAGGGAGGGAGGAGGGAAAGAGGAAGAAAACAGGAGGGAGAAGAGTGGAAGGACGGAAATCGGAGATGGAGGGGAGGAAGGAAGGAGTGGGCAGGGAGACGAGGAGAGGGGGGGAGGAAGAGAAGAAGGGTGGGAAGGAAGGAAGGAAAGACGGAAGGAAGGAATGAGAGAAGAGGGAGGAAGGAAACTCCCCTCCCCAACATATTACATGGAACAAATACACAGAATCTTAGCTAGGGGCTATCCTGAACCCCTGTAGACCCACCCCTGAATATATTCCTGAATGAATTTGACCCTTATATACAGGGTTGGATTCTACAGATTTGCACCTATTCGCTAGAACCGGTTGTTAACATCCTAAGCAGTTCCGAGAACTGGTTGTTAGAAGAAATTCCTGGGCTAATCCTGTAAGGAAGGCAGGAAGGAAACATACTGGTATTGCTTACAGCAACTGCCTCTCCGTTAACCCTTCTTGGCAGGACTAGACTTCCTATCTCTGGAACTTCTCTGGAGTTTTTTTCCCTTCCTTTGCTGGTCCTTTGCTTGTGTGGAGTGGCCATTCCAAGTTACAATGGCACTGAAAAAATGACTTATGACCCTTTTTCACACCTACGACTGTTGTAGCATCCCCACAGTCATGAGGGTCCAGGTGAGGAGATGCGTGCCTCGATGTGAGTGATGTTGAGTTGGCCACACCCAGCCAATAACATGACCACCAAGCCATGTCAACCCAGTCACATGACCACCAAGCCACGCCCACCAACTAAGCCATGCCCATGGAACCGTTCATCAAAAATTTGAATCCCACCCCTGCTTATAGATATAGATATAGATATAGATATAGATATAGATATAGATATAGATATAGATATAGATATAGATATAGATATAGATATAGATATAGATATAGATATAGATATAGATATAAACTCCCCACTGGTGACAGGAAAGGCATCCGGCCAGTAAATACTGATCTCCATTCAGTTGCCTAGACTCCACCCTGCAAGGGATTATGGGGGTCATTAAAACATTTGCAATGTGCAGGTGGACATTAAAAGATCTGAAAATAGGAAGCAGGGAGGGCAGGGAAGGGGAGGGAAGAGAAGGACGCAGCCGACGTGGGTAGCCAGCAAATATCTCCCACATCGTCTCATTCCTTCTGTATGCCGCGGCGTCTAATCGCTAGCAAAATTGCTATGAATTAACATTTAATGTCAAAAGGCTGTCTACCCGAGGCTTTCTTTCAGGAAGTGGGTCTCTGGCTTTAAGCAGCTTTCTGATATTCTCATTTCATGTGGCTAAATGCTTTCCTCAAAAGGGGAGATATTTGGCGGCACACGGACATGTAACGCATGCACACACGCACCACACACGAGGGAGAAAAACACACGCAGCCACAGACACGAGACAAGTTTTGCTCTTAGCCAGGGAAACCAAAGGATGATTTCTTTCACTTTCAGAGCCAAAGGGATGGAATAAGCAGGCCAGGGAGGGGTCTAAAGCAGGACTGGGCCTTTGGAAAGATGGGTGGACTTCAACTCCCAGAATTCCCCCCAGCCAGCTGTCCTGTGTGTTTTGTGTGTGTGTGTGTGTGGGGGGGGAATTCTGGGAGTTGAAGTCCACGCATCTTAAAGTTGCAGAGGTTGAAAAACAAACACGTTGGGGGCTGAAGTGTCTTGTAGTTATCCATCCCTGATTGAATCGGACAGAATGTTGAACTACGGTAGAGAGGCATCCCAGAGAAGGTCAAAAAAGTCAAGATGGCAGCTATGGCTCTGAGTAAAAAAGGAAGGGGTTTCCATCCCATGATCCCAGCTACCCTCCTTTGCGGAGACAGATAATTGAGGGCTTCCTTCCTTCCTCCCTCCCTTTTTTCTTCTGTCTTCTTTCCATTCTTCCTTCCTCCCCCTTTCCCTCCTTCCCTTCCTTCCTTCCTCCACCCTCACTTTCTTTCTTCTACCTTTTCTTCTTTCTTCCCCTCTCTCCCTCCCTTCTTCCCTTCTATTTTTCCTTCCTTCCTTCCCTCCTTCTCTCCCTTTCTTCTTTTGTTTCTTTCCTTCCTTCTTCCCCTCCCTCCCTCTATTCCTCCCTTCCTCCCTGTTTCCTTCCCTCTCTCCCTCCCTCCTTCCTTCCTTTTGTCCTTCCTCCTTCCTTCTTTCCACCCTCCTTCCCTCACCCCTTCCTTCCGCCCTTCCCTCCCCTCCCTTCCTCCTCCCTCCTCTCCCTCCGTCCCTCCCTCATTTCTATCTTTTTTCTATCCTTTCCTTCCTCCCCTTCTCCCTTCCCCCTTCCTCCCTCCTGCCTCACTTTCTTCTATCCTTCCTTCCTTCCTTCCCTCCCTCCCTTCTTTCTATCCTTCCTTCCTCCTCTTTGCTTTCTTCTATCCTTTCTTCCTTCCTTTCCTTCCCTCCCTCCCTTCTTTCTATCCTTCCTTCCTCCCCCTCACATTCTTCTATCCTTCCTTCCTTCACTCCCTCCTTCTCTCCCTTTCTTCCTTCTATCCCTCCTCCCTCCCCCCTTCCTTCCTCCCCCTCCCCTTTCCTCCCCGCTCCCTTTCTTCTATCCTTCCCTCCCTTTCTTCCTTCTATCTTTCCTTCTTTCTTCTCCCTCCTTCCCTTCCTGTTGCAAAAGTAATTTGCCCTTATTTCTTCCAGGACTTTAAAACCATTTTGTCTCATTTCATCACCAGAGATATTCCAATCCTGCTGCATATCTGATTTTATTTTTAATTACCCCAGTCAGAGAGTTGCTACAAACAACACAATGAGGCTATGTCACATTTTTGGAAGTGGGTGGGGGAAGCACCAACTTAATGAATACCATTAATTAAATACAATAACACTGGTTTATAATTAATTACTTGTTGAACTTTCAGTTTTTTAATACACGTTGATTATTCGGCCCCTGTCCTTTCGTGTCTCGGCTGAGTCCTAAAATCAATTTAAAAATGTGTAAGTCAACTTCTCCGGCCTCTGATGTCTTAACCCATCTAGCACCTTAATTTTAGACACACAAACACTCTCTCCCTCTCTTTCTCTCCCTCTCTCTTTCTCTCTCTCTCTTTTCTCTCTCTCTCTCTCTCTCTCTCTCTTTCTCTCCCTCTCTCTTTCTCTCTCTCTCTTTTCTCTTCTCTCTCTTTTTCTCTCTCTTTCTCTTTCTTTCTCTCTTTCTCTTTCTTTCTTTCCCTCTCTCTCTTTCTTTCCCCTCTCTTTCCCCCTTTCTCTCTCTCTCTTTTTCTCTCTCTCTCTCTTTTCTCTTTCCCTCTCTCTTTCTTTCTGTCTCTCTCTCTTACGCGCGTGGTGCTCTCTCTCTTCTCCCTTTCTCTCTCTCTCTTTCTCTCTTTCCCTTTCTCTCTTTCTCTCCCCCTCTCTCTTTCTCTTTCACTTGCTCTCTCTCTTTCTCTCTCTCTCTCTCTTTCTATTCCCTCTCTCTTTTTCCCTCTCTCTTTCTTTCTGACTTCTCTCTCTCTCTTTCTCTTTCTCTCTTGCTCTTTCTCTCTCTTTCTTTCCCCCCCCTCTCTCCCCTCTCTTTCTCCTTTCTCTTTCACTTACTCTCCCTCTTTCTCTCTCTTTTTCTCTTCCCCCTCTCTTTCTCTTTCTCTCTCCCTTTCCCTCCCCCTCCCTCTCTCTCTCACACACACAGAGGGAGTGGACATAACAGGATAAGCCAGACATCTTTTCCAGGGGTGAGACTGCTGGGGGTTCGCAGGGGTCAGGATAGCCCCTCACTAAGATTCTGTGCAGTTCAAAAAAACCCCAAATCCCATTCCTTGCCCATCCTCCCCTCCCCTCCCAGGAGTCCCCACCCAACCCGTTTTGGATACAGGGGAGTCCAGGGCGCACATGGAGACTTCGGGAGGGCGAAAAACGGGCCTCCTGGGAGTTTGAAAAGTCTGGAAATGGGCCTGTTTCCAGCTTCCAGAGAGCCTCCGGAATCCGGGGAGGTCATTTTCGTCCTCCCGGAGTCTCGAGGCAAGCCTCAGGAGCCTGGGGAGGATGAAAATACCCCCCTCCCACCATGGTGCAGGAGGCTGAGTAGGCCACACCCACTATGGCCACAACCACCCAACAACTGGGCAGAGACCCCCTTGCTGAGATGTTTCAAGTCCACCCCGGCCTTTGTCCCTGTGTTTGGTGCTGACGAGGGCTAATAAGAATTGGGTGTGGACACAGGTAGTGTCCACTTAGGACCATTTGTTTAGCAATCGTTCCAAGTTACAATGGCCGCTTTAAAAAGGTGACTTGAGATGTTTCATTGACAGAGCGCTGCAGGAGGCTGTCACAGCCAAAAAATGGAGCCCTGGGAAGGATGCCCCAACACAAGTGATGTCACTGTCAGGATTCCAGCAGTCGCCCCCAATGAAATTGGGAGTCTTGAGCCAAACTTCTAAAACTAAATTTTTACTACCGGTTCTGTGGGCGTGGCAGGGGAAGGATACTGCAAAATCCCCCTTCCCTCTCTATCCCACTAACCCTGTTTTCCAGCTCCATTCTCCTCTGCGGGGCTACCAAAGGAGACCCAGCCCATTAGCTGGGACTTGATGGGAGGCAGAGAAGAGATGGGGTTGGCGGGGCCTGTCAGAGGTGGGATTGGCCCGGTTCTCCAAACTACTCAAAGTTTCTGCTGCCAGTTCTCCAGAACCTGTCCAAACCGGCTGAATATATCACCTCTGATACAGAATGCAGAATACAGAATAGAGAACACAGAACACAGAATGTATAACACAGAATGCATACTCCAGAACACAGAAAATGTTCTGAACTAAGCAAACTCGTTAGCTTGCAATTCTAATAGTTTTCCTCCACGACAGGCTCGTAAACCTGCACTTCTGATTGGCCCACTAATAGCGGATCATGATTGGTTGTTTTGGCTGATCTGATTGGCTGATAGTGGGTCACCGCTGATTGACGCTTCCCAGCACGGCAAACTTAAATCATTGGTTGTTGTGACAGCTGCCAGCTCTATAAAAGGAGCTGCTGCTGCCCACGTTTTTCGCTCTGTTCTGAAGTCACTAATTAAAGAGTTGGAGTCACTATTCGATGCCTCGTCTCCGTTCTTGTGCCCACTCTCCCATATCTAACAGAAAATACATCACAGAATACAGAAACATTATACAGAATACAGAACAGAATACATAACGCAGAATGCAGAAACAGAATGCAGAATACAGAACACAAAACACAGAGTCCATAACATAGAATAAATAACACAGAATACAGGAAACAGAACACAGAATACATCACAGAATACAGAAAGAAAATACAGAATATAGAAAGAACAGAGAACAAATAATACAGAACAGACAACACAGAACGGAAAACAAAGAGCACAGAACAGAGAACAAACAATTTAGAATACAGAATATAGAAAATACAGTAAGAACAGTGGCAAGAATGGTTGTAAAACGGGGCCCACAGCCTCTTGATGACTGTCTCACTTAGTAACATATATTTGGGGCTCAACTGTGGTCGTAGGTCGAGGACTACCCATACTAAATGGCCAAATGCTTTGCCCCATTCTGATAAATTCTCCTCTCTTTGCTTCCTCTTTGGGAAACAAACTTCTCAGTCATCAAATTAAATGGAAACTGTCGAGGTGGGCAAAAAAGGCCAGAGCAATTTGGGAGGTCCCAGGGTGATTGATCCTTTCTTCTCCTTCCCTGACTGCCCATCGCCCACCCCCCCACTCCAGAACCATGCCTCGAGATCTAAACCTCTTTACAATTTTCTTGTCTAAGTCAAGTCTGGAATCCCACCATATCTTTGGGGGTGGGAGCAAGGGTTGGGATTCAAATTTCTTAACAACCGGTTCTATGGGTGTGCCCTAATTTGTGGGCGTGGCTTGGTGGTCATGGGACTGGCTGGGCGTGGCTTGTGTGTAAATATTGTCAATATTTATGTAAATGTTGAATTTTTTTTTATTTAAAAAAAAAGAGCAGCTTTGACCGCAAATGAGGGCAAAGTAAGATGCTCACAGAATCACAGATTCATTCAGAGATCTACCTTTCTGCCATCTGCTGCCTGAGTCTGCCCTGAAAAATAGAAGCTTCAGTTCTAAGGAAGGTTCAGCTCTGGTCTCAGCCCAGTGGTGCCATTTTCTGGTCCGAACCGATAGAATCCCACCCCTGGGTGGGAGGAGGCGAGATATACCTGGTGGTAGAAATAATGGTCTGGGTCCCCGAAGGAGACAGCACACTCTCTTTTTCTTTTGAGTGCCCCCACAATTGTTCTCTCGTTATGGATAGGAGCTGATGGGATTGTGGGTCTTTTATTCCCCCCCCCCAGTTAACATTTTGCCAAGATAACTTCTGCATGCAAATCCAGAGGGTTTGAGCTCTGTATAATCTAGTTGACACAGGGAAGCTCAGATTTGCAGCCGTTCTGGCGTAACGGCGATAAAAGATGATTTAAGGACGGCTGGCAATTTATGCCAGCATATAAAGGAAGTGTTTTGAATTATCTGGCTACTTCCCCCCCCCCCCCACTTTCTTTCTTTCCCCATCTTCCCTCCCTCTCCTGTCCTCCCTCATTTACAGGTACACGCGTTTTAATAGCCTCAGCTCCATCAATTTCGGGATGACGTTTTTATTTTGAGTGAAGAAGACCCAGGCCATTTTCCCAGCTGTGGGCTAGTTGAAAGAGAGAAAGAAGGGAAGGGGAGAGGGTGTCATTGAAAAGTAATTGCAAGAACATTGGGGCAGGGGTTGCACACAGGCCCCCCAGGTGGGTCCTCCAAAATTATAAACATCCAAGAATCATGGAAACCCAAAGGTAGGGTGGTTTTGTGTTTTTTTTTTTTTCCCTCAAAAGGCAAATGGACTTGCTTGAAGACATTTCGCTTCTCCTTGAAGAAGCTTCCTTGGTTCTGACTTTTGGGTGCTTGACAATTTCAGTTCTGAAGACAGAGGAGGAGGAGGAGAAAGAAAAGGAGAAGGAGGAGCATCAGGAGAAGGAGAAAAAGAAGGAGGAGGAGGAGGAGGAGGAGGAGGAGAAGAAGAAGAAGAAGAAGAAGAAGAAGAAGAAGAAGAAGAAGAAGAAGAAGAAGAAGAAGAAGAAGAAGAAGAAGAGGAGGAGGAGGAGGAGGAGGAGGAGGAGGAGGAGGAGGAGGAGGAGGAGGAGGAGAAGAAGAAGAAGAAGAAGAAGAGAAGAAGAAGAAGAAGAAGAAGAAGAAGAAGAAGAAGAAGAAGAAGAAGAAGAAGAAGAAGAAGAAGCTTGAATGAGAAGTGAGACATTTTTAAGGAAGAATAAAGGCAGTCCAATTGCCTTTTGAAAAAGCTCCTCTGAGACATTCATCACCTGGATGACTGAGAATCTCCACAGACATGGAATCCCAGGGTTGGAAGGGACTTTGTCCAATGTCCAGTCTCTTCTTAAAAGCTTCCAGTGATGGAGCACTTGCAACCTCTGGTGGCAAGCTGTTCCACCGGTTACTTGTCCTGCCTGTTAGGAAGTTTCTCCTTAATTCCAGGTTGCTTCTCTCCTGGATGAGTTTCCATCCGTTGTTTCTTGTCCTGCCTTTTGGGTGCTTTGGAGAATAGCTTGACTCCCTCTTCTTTGGGGCAGCCCCTCAAAAGTTGGAAGATTGCTATCATGTCATCCCTGGTCCTTCTTTTCATCAAACTAAAATAGACATACCCAATTCCAGCATTCTGCTATTCTGTTTTTCTTCTGTTATTTCATTATTTTGTTGTGTTTCCGTTATTCTGTTGTTATTCTGTTGTTATTCTCTCATTCTGTTGTCATTCTGTTATTCTGTTGTTATTCTGTTATTCTGTTGTTATTCTGTTATTCTGCTATTCTGTCATTATTCTGTCATTCTGTTGTTATTGTTATTCTATTGTTATTCTGCTATTCTGTTATTCTGCTATTCTGTTGTTATTCTGTTATTCTATTGTTATTCTGTTATTCTGCTATTTTGTTGTTCTGTTGTTATTCTGTTATTCTGTTGTTATTCTGTTATTCTGTCATTATTCTGTTATTCTATTGTTATTCTGTTATTCTGCTATTCTGTTATTCTGTTGTTATTCTGTTATTCTGCTATTCTGTTATTCTGTTGTTATTCTGTTATTCTGTCATTATTCTGTTATTCTATTGTTATTCTGTTATTCTGCTATTCTGTTATTCTGTTGTTATTCTGTTATTCTGCTATTCTGTTGTTATTCTGTTATTCTGTCATTATTCTGTTATTCTATTGTTATTCTGTTATTCTGCTATTCTGTTATTCTGTCGTTATTCTGTTATTTTATTGTTATTCTGCTATTCTGTTATTCTGCTATTCTGTTATTCTGCTATTCTGTTGTTATTCTATTGTTATTCTGCTATTCTGCTATTTTGTTATTCTGTTGTTATTCTGTTATTCTGTTGTTATTCTGTTATTCTGTCATTATTCTGTTATTCTATTGTTATTCTGTTATTCTGCTATTCTGTTATTCTGCTATTCTGTTATTCTGTTGTTATTCTGTTATTCTGCTATTCTGTTATTCTGTTGTTATGTTATTCTGCTATTCTGTTATTCTATTGTTATTCTGTTATTCTGTTGTTATTCTGTTATTCTATCATTATTCTGTTATTCTATTGTTATTCTGTTATTCTGCTATTTTGTTATTCTGTCATTATTCTGTTATTCTGCTATTCTGTCGTTATTCTGTTATTCTGTCATTATTCTGTTATTCTATTGTTATACTGTTATTCTGCTATTCTGTTATTCTGTTGTTATTCTGTTATTGTTTTTATTCTGTTATTCTGCTATTCTGTTATTCTGTTATTGTTGTTATTCTGTTATTCTGCTATTCTGTTGTTATTCTGTTGTTATTCTGTTATTCTATTGTTATTCTGTTATTCTGCTATTCTGTTATTCTGTTGTTATTCTGTTGTTCTGTTGTTATTCTGCTATTCTGTTGTTCTGTTGTCATTCTGTTATTCTGTTGTTATTCTGTTGTCATTCTGAAATTCTGTTGTTATTCTGTTATTCTGTTGTTATTCTGTTATTCTGTTGTTATTCTGTTATTCTGTTGTTATTGTGTTGTTATTTTGTTATTCTTTTTCCAGAAAGGCTTCACCGTCTCTATCATTTTCTCTCACACACACCCCCACACCCCCTAATAAAAATAATCAGGCATTTAATGACATGCAAGGAATAAATCCAAGTGGTTGGCTTCATGTCATTTTTATTCCCCTGGATAAAATAGTTCCATGGCGAGCAAAAAAAGCTGAACCCCACTCCCCAATAATAGTTATTGAGGAGGAATAGGCTAAATAATGGGCTGGGCAGAGAGAGAAAAGCTTTGTGGGAGGGAAGCAAAATTGCTCTGCCAATTCAGGCGACAATTTCAGGCAATGTGTTAGCAGTCGGAGTGACTCAACTATATTTTTTTGTTCTTTCTGTTGCCGGTTTCCCAGGCATTTGCGTTACACCCTTTTTTCCTTTTTTGTTGCACCCGAGGTGGCAAGCCAATTCATGCCTGGGTGGGGGCTGGAACATCAAATGAACGGGCTCTCACAGATGTTCCTGGCTGGCCAGGTGTTGGCCAACACTGAATAGTCTCCCAAGGGTTAGCCCTGCATGGTAGGATGTTTATGCTGCCTTTGCTCCAACAGCTAAAAATGGCACATGGGAGGCTAACTAGATGCTCTGAGAAAGGAGAAAAGTAGGAATTGGAGGGAGAGGGAGAAGGGGAAAGGAAGGAAGGGGGAAGAGGGAGAGAAGTAAGGTGGAAGGAAGGGAAGGAGGGAGGGAGAAGGGGAGGGAGGGAAGAAGAGAAGGAGGAAGGGAGGAAGGGAAGCAGGATGGAAGGAAGGTGTAAAGGAAAGGAGGGAGGGAGGGAGGATGGAAGGATGGAAGGAAGATGGAAGGGAGAGAGGGAAGAAGAGAGAATGGAAGGAAGGGAAAGAGATGGGGAGGGAGGGAGGGAGAGAAGGAGGAAGGGAGAAAGGGAAGCAGGATGGAAGGAAAGTAAAAAGGAAAGGAGGCAGGGAGGGAGGAAAGGAGGGAGGAAGAGAAGGAGGAAAGGAGGAAGGGAAGCAGGATGGAAGGAAGGAATGTGTAAGGAAAGGAGGGAGGGATGGAAGGATGGAAGGAAGATGGAAGGGAGAGAGGGAAGAAGAGAGAATGGAAGGAAGGAAGGGAAAGAGAGATGGGGAGGGAGGGAAGGAGGGAGGGAGGAAAGGAGGAAGGGAGAAAGGGAAACAAGATGGAAGAAAGGAAGGTAAAAAGAAAATGAGGCAAGGAGGAAGGAAGGCTGGAAGGAAAGAAGATGGAAGAGTGGGAGAGAGGGAAGAAGAAAGGAAGGGAGGGAGGCACCATTGTGCCCAAAATTTTTGTCGCTTAAATGAGACGCTTGTTAAGTGAGTTTTGCTCTCTTTTATAACATTTCTGGCCCACGGTTATTAAGTGAATCAAAGCAGTTGTTAAGTTGACAATGGTGTTGTTCAATCCACCGGGCTTCCCCATTCATTTCACTTGTCAGACCGTTGCAAAAGGGGAAAATACGGGACCCCAGGAACATTGCAAGCGTCATAAATACGAGCCAGTTGCCGACCGTCCGAATTTTGATGGCGGGCAATGTGGCAGAAGTGTGAAAAACAGTTCCTTGGTCACTTTTTTCTTCCAGCACCTAACTCAGAGTCATCACTAAGTGAATTGTTGTCAGTCAAGGACTATCTGTAGTAGGACAGATACTGTGTTTCCCTGAAAATAAGACCCTGTCTTATATTGTTTTTGCCATTAAAAAAGGCACTGGGTCTTATTTTGGGGGGACGTCATTCACTGACTAACCTCACTTGCATGCATCACCCCCTGGCCTCCTTTTCACTGTCAGAGGCCTTCAGGAGCTTCTTCTTCTGCGGCCGGCAAGGCTTTCCTGAAGGCCTCTGCAGAAGATAACAAGGGCTCTGGATCGATCCTGAGCTTTGTTACCAGCTACAGTGGCCTTCAGGAAAGCCTTCCCGGTCTTGCTGGCTGCAGAAGAAATGGACCTGCAAGGCAGGTGTCGGGGTGAGTGAGGCCTGGCTACAACCGTCCAAAGGTAAGTGTCTGGATTCTGACAGTTCCCCCCCCCCCAATTAAATCATGAGTCTCGAACATGTCGGCACTGCCTGGGTGTAGCCGACTCTGAGACACATCATTCATTGACACCCTTGACCCTGGTGTTTCCCCCTGTACCTCCTGGGTGTATCCTAATTCATATTCTCCAATGGGACACGTCCGTAGCCAAGAGTCATCAATCAGGATCTCCAGTTAGATTTTAGCTCAGCAGAAAATCCAGTCACCTAGTTAGTTACTATCTCTGAAAAACTATTTATGGAATGCACGTTCGATTTCCAAGCTGCTGCACTGCTCTTTCAGCCCCTTCCTCCCCTCCCTTTCTGTTGGCAACTTTAAAAAAGACCTTAGAAATATTTTCTGAGTTGACAGTAAGTAGTAGAGCGGCTCCACCACCACTTCCAATACCCACCCTAGCTTAATTTTTACCCGTCCACTCTGAACTGGGCGGGATCTTAATTAGGGCTTATTTTTTGGTGGGGGGCAGGGTTTATATTTCAGAGCATGTCTAAAAATCAAGCTAGGGCTTACTTTGGTAGGTTGTATTTTCAGGGAAACAGGGTAGATAGAAAGACAATCCACAAAGCAAAGCTCTGTTGGGATAACAGAGAGCGATGGGTCCAAAGTTCCCCCGAGAAAGCTCCGATGTCTAAGGGAGTGACCCTGAGTGCGAATTCAGCACTTTCAGACCTCTCTGACTCTGCTGCCAAGCTCAAACTCCACAGAGATCTAAACGTCGTTAAAAAAAAAAAAAAACTGAACAGGCTTGCAAAAACTCAGGTCATTAACGGGGTTAAAGCCACAACGTGCAAAGCAGAGCGCTAATGAATGCTAATGATGGTTAACGAAAGCCCCTCGGCTGTCGTGATTAAGGCACTGAAGTGAAAGCTCGGTGACCCTGAGTTCTAATCCTGCCTTAGGGACAGAGCCAGCTGGGGGACCTTGGGCCAGCCCCCCCCCCCCCAACACACAATGCTCTCTTTAGCTCCAGAAAAGAGGAGGTCGGTCGGGGTTCCCCGCTTTGGACTCCTTGCCAAGAAAACTACAGGGGTGGTTGGTCGAGAGCTGTAGCCCAGGATTTCTCCTCCCTTTCTCCTTCCATCCTTCTCTTTCTTTCTTTCTTTTTTCTTTTTTAACAAATTTTATTCAGTTTTTCAGTTTGAAAACAAAAATCTCTTTTTAGTGGACAACATATTTCCGGGTCATCAGCTTTACATACCAATGTGACAGCAATTATACCTTCATATATGCATGCTTAATTCTATTATTACCTTTTTTCCATTCCAAATTTTCAGTCAGGAGAGAAACAAACACATGAATTCTAGCCTCTTTCGTGAATCTCCATCGAAACATCTTTTTGTTTCATTTCAATTATTTCAAATATAATCCTTTAATATTTATTTTAAAAATAAAAATAAACAATCTGTATTTGCCTAATAATAGTAATAATAAAGTTACCAATGTCTCTCCTTGCTTTTCATAGTCTACTCTCCTTCCATCCTTCTTTTCCTAAAACCTTTTATCCAGGAGCGGTATTCCCATTTTTTTTTACTACTGTGGGTGGGGCTTGGTGGGCGTAGTGTGGCATGACGGGAGTCGTATGGTTTGGTCAGCCTGGCTTGGTGGGCGTGGCAGGGGAAGGATATACTGCAAAACTCCCCCTTCCTTCCCCTCCCCACTGACCTGCTTTCCAGCTCCGTTCTCCTGGGCAGGGCAACCAAAGGAGACCCAGCTGATCAGCTGGGACTCCATGGGAGGCAGGGAATAGAGGGGGTTGGCGGGGCCAGGCAGAGGTGAGCCGGTTCTCCAGAACTACTCACAATTTCCGTTACCGGTTCTCCAGAACTGTCCCGAACCAGCTGAATGCCACCTCTGGAGGACAAGGAGAATGGAAAGGAAGGAAGGAAGGAAGGAAGGAGGAAAGGGAGAAGGAAAATAGGAGGAGGAGGAGGAGGAAGAAAAAAGAAGGGGAGGAAGGGTGAGATTCAAAAATTTTTTACTACTGGTTCTGTGGGCATGGCTTGGCGGGCGTGGATTGGCGGGCATGGCAGCGGAAGGATACTGTACCATTTCCATTCCCTCCCCATTCCTGGGAGAATGATACTGTTAAAATCCCCCTTCCCTCCACACTCCACTGACCTGCTTTCCAGCTCCATTCTCCTGGGCAGGGCAACCAAAGGAGACCCAGCCAATCAACTGGGACTCAATGGGAGGCGGAGAAGAGATGGGGGTTGGCGGGGCCAGTCAGAGGTGGGATTGGCCGGTTCTCCAGAACTACTCAACATTTTTGCTACTGGTTCTCCAGAACCGGTCCAAACCAACTAAATATACCACCTCTGCTTTTATCCCTTTTGCACATTGCGAGCCTTGGTGTGCCACTTGGAGGGGTGTGCGGCTCAGGACTCAGCAAATGTTGTGGGGTTCCCTTTGCATGGACCCCAAGCGTTCTCTCGGAAGAAAACCTGGAACGGCGAGTTCTAGTTCTGCCTTAGGCATGCAAGCTGCCTGGGGGAACTTTGAGCCAGTCCCTTTTTTTCCTCCTCAGCCCAGCCCACCTCACAAGGTTGTTGTTGGTGTTGTGGGGAAAATAGGAGGATAGAGGAATGCTAGTGTGCTCATCCCCTTGTGTTGTCTATGAAGTAAAAAAGGGAGGATAAAAGTGAATGAATGAATGAGAGAGGAAAAAAAGGAAGGGAGGAAGGAAGGAAGGAAGGAAGGAAGGAGGAAAGATAGATAGATAGCAAGGAAGGAAGGAGAGAGAAAGAGAGAGAAAGACACAAAAGGAAGGAAGGAACAAGAAAAGAGAGAGGAAAGAAAAGAAAGGAGAAAGAAAGGAGAAAGAGAGAAAGTAAAAAAGAAGGAAAAAGTGAAGGGAAAGAAAGGAGAGAAGAAGGAAAAGATAGAAAGGAAGGAAGGAAGGAGAGAAAGAAAGAAAGAGAGAGAAAGAATCAAAAGGAAGGAAGGAGAAAAGAAAGGAGAAAGAGAGAAAGTAAAAAAGAAGGAAAAAGTGAAGGGAAAGAAAGGAGAGAAGAAGGAAAAGATAGAAAGGAAGGAAGGAAGGAGAGAAAGAAAGAAAGAGAGAGAAAGAATCAAAAGGAAGGAAGGAGAAAAGAAAGGAGAAAGAGAGAAAGTAAAAAAGAAGGAAAAGTGAAAGGAAAGAAAGAAGGGAAGGAAGGAAGAAGGAAAAGATAGATAGGAAGGAAGGAAGGAGAGAAAGAAAGAGAGAGAAAAAATCAAAAGGAAGGAGAAAAGAAAGGAGAAATAAAGGAGAGAGTAAAGAAGGAAAGGGTGAGAGGAAAGGAAGGGAGGAAGAAGGAAAGATAGAAAGAAAGGAAGGAAGGAGAGAGAAAGAAAGAGAGAGAAAGAAAGAAACAAAAATAAGGAAGGAAGGAAGGCAGGAAGAAAAAAGAAAGCAAGGAGAGAGAAAGAAAAGGAAGGAGAAAGAACATAAAAAAGAAGGAAAGAGTGAAAGGAAAGCAAGCAGAAAAGCAAGCGGGAGAAAGAAAGAAAGAAAGAAAGAAAGAAAGAAAGAAAGAAAGAAAGAAAGAAAGAAAGAAAGAAAGAAAGAAAGAAAGAAGAGAAACCAAGCAATCTGTTGATACATATTCCTTCCAACACAACTTGGAAAATGGCACGGTTTGAGAGGTTTGCCCTCTTCCCACAGGCCCGGAACAAGCAAACCATGATTGGTGGACTCTGGGACTAGCTCTCATTGTCTGCTGGTTCTTCCCTTGCTTACCAAGGGGCCACCTGGGAGCTGACCATGTTTTCCTGTGTTGTGAATCCATCCTTAGCTTGGTGGGGAGGCAAGATGGGGGCGGGGCGGGGGGGTAGCACATTACATGCCGGCTTGTGCCAGCTGCCTTTATCTCTCCCCGGCTTCCAGGGAACCGGTGTTGGAAAACGGCCTGCCAAATGATATCTGGGCTTGCCAGCTGGGAAGGCGAGACCGCCAAACACCCAACAGAGAGGAAGAGAAAGAAAGAAGCTGAAGAAAAGAAAAAGGAAAGGGGAAAAAAAGAATTCTCACCGAAGCAGAAAAGAGACTGGGCTTCAGCGAAGGTTGGACCTCGGTGAAAATGCCTGTCGATGCCAGCATTGTGCAACCAGCGGCTTGAAAAGAAAGTGGAAGAAGGGAGGCCTTTGGAGGTTGGCAAAAAGGAGGGGAATTCTTGGGAAGCTGGTAAAAAAAAATGCGCCTGGCCATTTTTTTCGGTCTCTCAGGCCGACCTTCCTTGGCGGGATATCGGGAGATGCCGCTCCAAAGAATGGGAGAAAGAGGGAGTGACTCTCGGCAATTTCCCCCAGGATGCGCTAAATGAGAGAACCAGCTGGATCTAGTGGGGAAGGTGAAACTGGGAGGTGGTGAGTTCTAGTTTCACTATAGGCATGAAAGTCAGGTGGGTGACTATGGGCGAGTCACCAGGAGACGGTGAGTTCTAGTCCTGCCTTAGGCATGAAAGGCAGCTGGGTGACTATGGGCGAGTCACCAGGAGACGGTGAGTTCTAGTCCTGCCTTAGGCATGAAAGGCAGCTGGGTGACTATGGGCGAGTCACCAGGAGACGGTGAGTTCTAGTCCTGCCTTAGGCAGGAAAGGCAGGTGGGTGACTATGGGCGAGTCACCAGGAGACGGTGAGTTCTAGTCCTGCCTTAGGCATGAAAGGCAGGTGGGTGACTATGGGCGAGTCACCAGGAGACGGTGAGTTCTAGTCCTGCCTTAGGCATGAAAGTCAGGTGGGTGACTATGGGCGAGTCACCAGGAGACGGTGAGTTCTAGTCCTGCCTTAGGCATGAAAGGCAGGTGGGTGACTATGGGCGAGTCACCAGGAGACGGTGAGTTCTAGTCCTGCCTTAGGCATGAAAGGCAGCTGGGTGACTATGGGCGAGTCACCAGGAGACGGTGAGTTCTAGTCCTGCCTTAGGCATGAAAGGCAGGTGGGTGACTATGGGCGAGTCACCAGGAGACGGTCAGTTCTAGTCCTGCCTTAGGCATGAAAGGCAGGTGGGTGACTATGGGCGAGTCACCAGGAGACGGTGAGTTCTAGTCCTGCCTTAGGCATGAAAGGCAGCTGGGTGACTATGGGCGAGTCACCAGGAGACGGTGAGTTCTAGTCCTGCCTTAGGCATGAAAGGCAGGTGGGTGACTATGGGCGAGTCACCAGGAGACGGTGAGTTCTAGTCCTGCCTTAGGCATGAAAGGCAGGTGGGTGACTATGGGCGAGTCACCAGGAGACGGTGAGTTCTAGTCCTGTCTTAGGCATGAAAGGCAGGTGGGTGACTATGGGCGAGTCACCAGGAGACGGTGAGTTCTAGTCCTGCCTTAGGCATGAAAGGCAGCTGGGTGACTATGGGCGAGTCACCAGGAGACGGTGAGTTCTAGTCCTGTCTTAGGCATGAAAGGCAGGTGGGTGACTATGGGCGAGTCACCAGGAGACGGTGAATTCTAGTCCTGCCTTAGGCATGAAAGTCAGGTGGGTGACTATGGGCGAGTCACCAGGAGACGGTGAGTTCTAGTCCTGCCTTAGGCATGAAAGGCAGCTGGGTGACTATGGGCGAGTCACCAGGAGACGGTAAGTTCTAGTCCTGACTTAGGCATGAAAGGCAGGTGGGTGACTATGGGCGAGTCACCAGGAGACGGTGAGTTCTAGTCCTGCCTTAGGCATGAAAGGTAGCTGAGTGACTATGGGTGAGTAACCAGGAGGCGGTGAGTTCTAGTCCCGCCTTAGGCATGAAAGGCAGCTGAGTGACTATGGGCCAATCACCAAGAGATAGTCATAAGCCACTTTTTTCAGTGCCCTTGCAACTTTGATCTGTAACTAAATGAACTATTGTAAGTCGAGGACTACATAGGGAAGAGGAGGTAGTTTTATTTTTATTCCACCACTGAGAAAGCAAACAGTCCTGGTCTAATTTCACCTGCTCAAAAGTTGAATCCTTTTGAAAGAATATTTTACATCAACAGAATTTGCAGATGATACAACAGGTGGTGGGACTCATCTCCAGGGGGGATGACTCTGCCTACTGAGATGAGGTGGACCGACAGTTGCTTTCGTGGTGTGGAGACAACAACTTGGTCCTCAACACCAAGAAGACCAAGGAGCTGATAGTGGACTATATAGAAGGAACAGGTCAGAAATCCAGCCCTTGCTATCAAGGGAGACCGAGGGGAGCAAGTGGCCAGTTTGAAGTTTCTGGGTGTTACCCTAAAAGAGGATCTGACCTGGGGGGATCACATTGCAGCCCTGGTCAAAAGGGCCCAACAGAGATTAGACTACCTGAGGCTTCTCAGGAAACAACAACTGGATGGAAAACTGCTGGTGATCTTCTACCACTGCACCAGAGAGAGTATCTTAACTTACTGCACCTCTGTATGGTTTGCCAATTGCACAGGGACAGATAGGAAAGCACTCCAGAGGTTTAACATCATTGCCCAGAGGATCAATTGGTTGCCCTCTCCCCTCTTTGGAAGAGCTTTAAAGCTCCCACTGCCTTAAGAAAGTTCAAAACATCCTCAAAGATCCATTTCATCCTGGGCATCCTTGTTTTGAACTATTACCATCTGGCAGACGGTTCAGGATTGTTAGGGATAACATTGTTTTACCCTAACTGGTTTAGGTAAATAATAATATGTAATCATAGTTTATATGTTAAAGTGTCTGCAACTTTAACTGTGGAACAGTAATTAAGGGAGTGGTTGTGAAAGCACTTTAAAAGAAGCAAGACGGCAGCTTGCTATCTCTCTGGCTTTGAAGTTCCTGATTACTGCAAGGACACAAGACTGCATTGCTCGAACGGGAGAGAAAACAAAGGACAGACTTGTAAGTGTATTGACATAGGGTATTCAACACGGACTTTGCTAACTGAATATCCCTGAATGGACTGACTAAATGATACATGACTATTGGACTGTTATTTTGACTATGCTATGAACTCATAATGGAATAAACTATATATTTGATAGCACAAGCGTATCTATCATTTTTACTGTATGTTAATAAACATACAAGCTTAGCTCACTCATTTATCTGTGTGCCTATCTGACTAAGCTGCACATTCTGTTTAGCTTGTCTCCCTAACCCTGGTTGGGGAAACCAGGCTTAACACTGGTTATGGGCCCAGAGGCTGCAAAGTCAGTTTAACTAGGATAAAACAGATTTATGTAAAAGTGAGAGTTTGTGTTGTTATACATTACAGTAACAGACAGCTGTGTTTTATTAATTATAGTTTTATATCCATATAAGAAAACATGGCACAAGTCAATCTACAAAGTTTGTCCCTGATATCCAAGTTGGATGGAACAAACTATGTATCATGGTCTATGAAATGTAGTCTGCTTCTACGAAGAGAAGGTTTGTAGAACATAATTGAAAATCCACCAAACGTAGAAGAATGGGATCCAGAGGATGAGGAAGATAAATTAAAGATAGAAGAATTTATGCATAAAAATGAACAAGCAATTTGCATTATTGCTTTAACCTTAAATGATATGCAACTTGTTTATATCCATGGAGAAAAAACAGCTGTTGGGTGTTGGCAGAAGCTGAAGAGGATTTATGTTCGAGATAATGTTGGTGCTCACATAAATCTAACACGGAAACTTTTCAGTACACATCTCCATAAGAATGGTGATATGCTGAGTCATTTGAAAACTATGCAAAGCATTTTTCAAGAACTGCACGAGAAAGAGCTTATTTTCTCTGAACTACATCAAGTCTATATAATTCTATCTTCCCTTGATGAAACCTATGACAATTACGTAACTTCCCTTGAAATATTGCCAAAGGAAAGCCTAACTTTAACTGATATAACTGGCAGATTGATTGAAGAGGCCAGAAGAAGGCTTGAAAGAGACGAATTAAGGAGGCAGCAACCTCAAAAAGAAGATAATGAAACTCCTACTGCATAAGCAATTAAAAAGTGCTTTAATTGTGGAGGAAGAGGACATTTGGCAAGATTTTGTAAAAAGGCAAAGCGCCAGAACGCTGGCCAGAATACAAAAAGTCATCAAAAGAAAAATAAAAATTTAGAGTTAGCCATGTATAGTCACGGAGCTGTAAAAAATAATTTATGGGTGGTTGATAGTGGAGCATCACATTGTATAACAAATGATAAGAAACATTTTATTAAAATGTCCATAAGTACACAGCAGATATCGTTAGCCAATGGCTGGAAACTGAAAGCTAAAGGTCAAGGTATAGCATATTGTTCTTTTATAAAAGAGAATGTAAAAATGTTATATGTACCACAACTTAAGTTTAATTTAATTTCAGTAAGAATTTTGGTTAAACTAGGATATGTAGTTACATTTAGGGGAGATAACTGCATAATTGAGAAAGAAGATAAGAAAATTACTGCATCTTTAAGAGGTGAATTATATGTGTTAAATGATGATGGTTTAAAGGTGGCTAACACAGTTTATGAAAATAAGAAACCTCATGATGAATGTATTCACTTGTTACATCGAAGACTAGGGCATTTAAATTTTAAAATGCTTAAGAAAACTGTTGAATTATCTAAGGGAATAAGTTTGAAACCTTGTAATAAGTATTTGCAATGTAATATCTGCAATCAAAGTAACAGGGCTGCCAACCTTGAGTGATAGTTCGGAGTGAGACACTGCGAGGGAGCGGAGCGACTGAGGGGGGGATGGTGTGGAAGGGGGGTGTCCCCCCTTCCACGGTAGGGAGCTTTGACAATTTTACATTTTAAATGGTGCAATCTGATGCATACTTTAGTCATGATTTGGACATATACATACATACATACATGCAAGCAGCACCAATGTACTTGAACCGGATTTGTAAGATATTAATAATGCAGTTCACTGACCATGAATAATTGAAGTTCCTGACTTGTAACTGCAGTATTCTACCTCAACTGACTTTATTAGCTTAGTGATGTACTATAGACCACTATAGGATGAATTCAATGTGCAACAAAAAGACAAAAACCCGAAACAACTACAGAGATAATGCAAATACATCAATGGGTATTCTTCTTTCTGTATCAAATACCATACTACATGCCAATATCAAATGCTATAGTCTCAGTCTTTAATTATATACTAACTTGTTGACTGAAATAGAGGTTCATAATTTCAGACATGTATAAACTAAACATTTAATCAAATAATGAGTGCTTCATATAAATATACATATTGTTAACCGTAAAACTCATCTACTGTATTCTGAAGCTTGAGCACAGTGAGGAAACAGTATATTATTTATTGGGTAAGTTTAGATTCTGAACTTAATGGTCTTACTGCTCTTTGGATGGTAAATTGTGTTAAGATTAGAAGATGTTCTAGTTGAGTCAGGGCTATCCCAATTTGGGGCTGAGAAGCCTACTGGCATCAAAAAAAGTCCTTATTGAGTCCTTATCTAAGGGTTTGAAAATATGATAATAATGTAGTACAGTCCTGTCGATCTGGTGCATGGAGACCTAGGATTTAAACTCAAAGGAGAAAGAGGAAAAAGTGATTCCTTCATCCACTGCCAGAGATGTAATCCTGTCAGTCCTCCAACCTTTCTATTAAGTATTTTGCAAAAAAGCTGCCCAGCCCCTTTATAGATCAGCCTGGCGCGCTTCTCGCCTTGCTGGTTTGGGAAGACTCTTTTGGATCAGCTAAAAGAGAGCATAAGGCGTGTAAAGGGGTGGTAATAATAATTATAATAATAATAAAATTTAAAATAATAATAATTTTATTCAGAGTTGTGTTGGATCTCTTTTTTTGGGGGGGGGGTTGTCCCATTCTTTCTTGGTGTTCTTTCTGTCCTTTTTGCTTTTTTAAATGGTCTTTCTCCCCTGGGTCAGAAATCCAGCCAGAGAAAATAAAGAAACATCACCAAAGATTTAAACACCAAAGGGTTAAATGGAAGCCACTCCGTTGGCTTTGCTTACCATTGTTATTACTGGCCGAGGCTGTAAAGAGGCTTTGCCAGCCCCCTCGTGTCCTTCTTTGGAAAGCCTAGGGCAGCTGGCTTGTCCCAGAGGACATTGCAGAGAGGGAGAGGGCGGGGCAAAGTGGCTGCGAGCGCCCCGGGCGGCGAAGAAGCCTCCTGCTGTTCGCTTTCCTGAAGCGATAATGATCGGCATCGTGACAGTTACGGGACGCCGGCAGAAGGATTAAGGCGGGAAAAGAGGCGCGGTGGGGTGGCTGGGCAGGGCGGGGCGGCGCTGGGAGCTCATCCTTCTCCTAAGCTAAGGGGAAATATTCGGAATATAATCAGAGAATGTAGGGATATTTTTGTACATTCCATGATTTTGGGGGTTTAGCGTGAGATTTTGTTTATCAGAGTGAGACAGTCAAAATTGATTGAATTGCGTGAGTCTCACGCTGATTGCGTGAGAGTTGGCAGCCCTGAAGTAAGGCCAGGGTCACACCGGCTAATAGAGTTAATGGATTTACTACCAAAGAACCTTTAGAGGTAGTATTTGCAGATTTAATAGGTCCTAATAAACCAAGTGTAGGAGGAGCTCGTTACATACTAAGTATAATGGACCACTATTCTAGATATGGGTTTTGCTATTTAATGAAGAGCAAAACTGAAACTTATCAAAATCTCTTTAATTGGATTAAATTTGCAGAAAGGAAAACTAAAAAGAAATTAGTAACTCTTATAACAGATAATGGTACAGAATTTACAAATAATAAATTCCAGAACAGACTAAGAATGTTAGGTATTCAACATAAAAAGTCTGCACCATACAGGCCACAACATAATGCCTTTATAGAGAGAAGAGGCCAAACATTACAATCAATGACACGATCTATGATGTCTGATTCAGGATTACCTGACAATTTGTGGGGAGAAGCAATAATGTGTGGTAATCATATATTAAATAATGTTGTTAATTCAACAACAGGTGAATTACCATTCACACTGTGGCATGGTACAAAACCTGATTTAAGTTATATGCACACATTTGGAGCACCAGCATGGGTGCATATCCCTACACAACTTAGACACAAAGGACAGCATAGAGCTAAAAGATTGTATTTTGTAGGATATACATCTAATCATAGATCTTATAGATTCTGGGAACCAGGTACATCTAGAGTTTACACCAGTGCTAGTGCAAAATTCCTAGAACATGTAGGATGGAATAGATTAGAGCAAGATTTAAATAATGAAGTAATTATTGAACCCTACAAAAGGCAGAAAGATCAAACTAGTTATAAGAAGAGTCCAATTAAAGAAGAAGTCCACGAAGAGCAAATAGGACCAGAACAAGAGGAAACAGTTGATCAGGAAGAGTTAGATAATCAAGAAGAGTTAATAAATGAAAGTCCACCTGTGAGTCCTGTAATACCTAGACGTACTACACGTATAACTAGACCACCTGATAGGTATCAAGCAAGTATAGTTCGCCAAGTAACTAAAGTTCCAAGTAGTGTAGATGAACTTAGGATGTATCCTGCTAAGGATCAGGAGAATTGGCAAAAGGCAATGGAAAAAGAACTAAATTCATTAAAGGTAATGAAAGTTTATGAAGATGCTAAATTACCTCCAGGAGAAAAAATCCATTGGGTGCAAATGGATATTTAAAGTAAAAACTGGAAATGATGGGACTGTTACCCATAAGGCTAGGTTAGTAGCTCAAGGATTTAATCAAACTGTATCTGATTACGATGAAGTTTTGCACCAAGTCTTAAAGCAACATCTTTAAGAGCAGCATTAGTGTGGGCAGCTAAGAAAAACTATGTTATTAACCATTTAGATGTAGAAACTGCTTATCTACATGCACCATTGCAGCACACTATATATTTAAGAAAACCAGTAGGTATAAAAGACAATAAAGTAAATAGTAATGATTGTTGGAAACTCAAAAAGAGTCTTTACGGGTTGAAACAATCTGGGTTTGAGTGGAACCAATATATTGTGAAAGAGTTAAACAATATAGGTTTTAAATCTGGTTTAGCAGATCCATGTGTGTTTAAAAGAGAAAATAATGGAACGGTGTCATTATTATTATTATTTACAGATGATATTGCTTTGATAACTAAGACTAATAATGAAGCTAATGAGATTATATCATTATTAGCCAAAAAGATAAAATTAAAGCATTTAGGTGAAATTAAAAAGTATCTAGGATTGACAATTAACAAAACAAAAAATGGTTTTAAGATATCTCAAGAAGATAAAATTTGCCAATTAATTAAAACGTTTAAAATGGAACTTTGTAAACCGGCAAAGACTCCAATGAGTCAGGAAGTTTGCCAAACTAATGATCAAAGTCCCAAATTTGATAAGTCCATATATCAATCTTTGATTGGAAGCTTATCATATATAAGCAATTGGTCTAGGCTTGATATAGCTTATAGTGTAAATCAGCTGGCATGTTTTAATTCAGATCCACAACAATGTCATTGGCAATCATTAAAGAGAATTTTAAGATATCTTAAAGGAACAATGAACCATGCATTGTATATAGAACCAAAGGGTGATTTGATTCTTAGTGCCTATGCAGATGCAAGTTTTGCAACTGATATAAACACAAGAAAATCAACATCTGGGATGGCTATATTATTTGGTAAGACATTAATAGGGTGGAGGTCAATCAGACAACAGCATATTAGTTTGTCCACAATGGAAGTGGAATTTTCATGTCTGTCATTATTATGCACTGACTTGATTTTGTACAAACAGTTATTATTAGACATGGGTATAACTGTAAAAGATTCCATTATTGTGTACGAGGATAACCAAGCAGCTATAAAATTAGCTACTAGTATTGCTGTAAAAACTAGATCAAAGCATACTGATTTAAGATACTTAAATGTTAGAGAATCTGTAAAGAATGGGCTAATTAAATTGGAATACTGCATGACGGAAGAAAACATTGCAGACCAATTTACAAAAGCTCAAGGAGTAACTAAGTTTAAAGAGAGTTGTAACAAATATGATTTAAAGATGTAAATAGTTATATTTATTATTATTTCCTAAAAGGGGAGAATGTTAGGGATAACATTGTTTTACCCTAACTGGTTTAGGTAAATAATAATATGTAATCATAGTTTATATGTTAAAGTGTCTGCAACTTTAACTGTGGAACAGTAATTAAGGGAGTGGTTGTGAAAGCACTTTAAAAGAAGCAAGACGGCAGCTTGCTATCTCTCTGGCTTTGAAGTTCCTGATTACTGCAAGGACACAAGACTGCATTGCTCGAACGGGAGAGAAAACAAAGGACAGACTTGTAAGTGTATTGACATAGGGTATTCAACACGGACTTTGCTAACTGAATATCCCTGAATGGACTGACTAAATGATACATGACTATTGGACTGTTATTTTGACTATGCTATGAACTCATAATGGAATAAACTATATATTTGATAGCACAAGCGTATCTATCATTTTTACTGTATGTTAATAAACATACAAGCTTAGCTCACTCATTTATCTGTGTGCCTATCTGACTAAGCTGCACATTCTGTTTAGCTTGTCTCCCTAACCCTGGTTGGGGAAACCAGGCTTAACAAGGATAATAATAAAAACAAAGAGAAATAGGCAGAAAAACAGCTTCTCTCCCATGGCAATAGCTCTGTTGAATTCTATTGTACGGCGAACCTATGGCAGGCATGCCAGAAGTGACACACTGAGCCACTTCCACTGGCACGTGAGAGCTAGCTTGGAAGAGCCCCACTGCGCATGTGCATGCTGCCTCCACCTGACAGCTGATTGTCGGGTATCTGGCGTGCATGCACGAGGAGTGTGCGGGAGACATGTCCGCATGTGCAGAGATGCACAGTATATAAGGGGGTCGCACACGCATGTTGCAGAGATGGGCAACGCATGGGGATGATCATACGTGCCATGCGCAGAGTTGCGTGGCATATGGGGGTGATCATGCGCACCTGCGCAGATGTGCAATACACAGCAGGGGGATCACGCGCACATGCACAGGGCGTATGGCGAGGGCCCCAGCATGCATTGCCTTCTGGGTGCTGGCACATGAGTGCGAGGGCAGGAGTGTGTGTGCAATTATTGGCATGGGAGCCGAAAAAGGTTAGCCACCACTGGCATAGGGCAATATTAATGCAGAATCAAGGTTTTCAATTCAACGTATATAAAATGAGAAGGATGTGGGTTTGTGTTATTATTTTCACAGTCATCATGTACAGTGAAGATAGTATTTAATTTCATTGCATGAGGGGCAATGACAATAAAGTAAAGTAAACAAAACTGAACTAAATACAGTTTTGGATGTGCAATTAAGATACACACATTTTGAAACGACAGCTGTCTAATGGTTCTCCGGCAAACACCTGATTTTTATTATTATTATTATTATTATTATTATTATTATTATTATTATTATTATTTTGCATTAGAGATGCCAGGCAGGTGAGCAAAGTTGCCTTATTAATTTTTTTTTTTTTTGATTTAACAGCTTTAGTTACATCCTTAATAAAGTGGAAAAATTGATGTGTAGATTAAGCATGGGTAAATAGATTAAACAATGACTTGTTTGTTTTCAGTTTGGGCAGAGCTGGAAAAGAAATATCCGCTGTTACGTTGCAAGCAAATTGTTCGTGAATGAACAAAAATAACAACTCGGATCATTAAAGAGGAAAGTAAAACAAAACAAAAACAACAAAAAGCAGAATAAATATCATTTTATCCAGATCTTCACAAATTTTCACAAGAAGAGTTCTCCGCTCCTCTACTCATTGCAGAATACCTTATGCCACCAGAGTTTAAATTCTAGACCTAGACAACCTAGAACTACGCCGCCTTCGGTCTGATCTTAGTATATAAAATCATGCATTGCAATGTCCTACCTGTCAATGAATACTTCAGCTTCAACCATAACAACACAAATCATAATCCGGTACAGATAATATGGAAAAATAGTCTCTATAAAAAAGGTAGATGGACACTCAATTTGTAACTATTGAAGGAGGAAGAATATATTCAAAAAATTAGGGAAGAACTGACCAGTTTTCTTAAATTTCATAAGAAACAGGATACCTCATTTCAGAATCTATGGGATATTATGAAGGCATATTTAAGGGGAATATCGATAGCTTTCACAGCAAATAGAAATAAAGAAAGAGAGGTGTTGTGAATGCATAGTACCAATAAAGTTATCATTGAGCTTGAAGTCTAGTGCAGGGTTCTGGCCCTGCACTTCTGATTGGCTGTTGATGGCCCGATCGGATTGGCCCATTTAGAAGCATCCAATTGGCCACTAACAGACCATTCCCATTGGTTAAACGGAGCTAGCACTCCAGGTTCGCTATTGGTTAAGTAGTTAATGAGTTGCCTATATAAGTAAGGCTTGAGCAGCCTTTGAGCTGAGCAGTCACAATATGTAAATAAAGAGTTTGAAGTTCACTGTTTCTACCGGCTCGTCTCCATCTTTCGCACCCATGCCCCAGACTTAACAAGAGGGAAAGCGGAAATCTCTAATAAAAAGAAAAGAGAAAATGGAAAATAAGGAAATGGAAACGCGGGGGATGAGCAAATTAGAAATGAATTAGCAATAGTTAAACATAAAATGAATATTTACGATCAAGAGGAATTAATTAAGAAATTATTATATACAAAACAAAATTATTTTGAGCATACAAATAAATCCGGTAGGTGGCTGGCATATACATTAAGAAAAGAAAATCAGAAAAGAACGATATATCAGCTAGAGGATAAAAATGGAATAATAGAGACGGATCTGGAGAAAAAATAAAGGAAGTCGCAAGAGAATATTTTGAGGCTCTTTATAAACAAGAGGAAGTTGATTTAAATAAAATAGAAGAATATTTGAAAGAAGGAATTCTGTACCCTTTATCGGATGATAAAAAAGAGCTGCTTCATAAAGTAATAACTTTGGATGAACTAAAGGCAGCGATTCAGAAACAAAAAAGAAACAAAACGTCAGGTCCAGGTGGGCTACCAAACGAATTATATAAAGAGACAGGTGACACACTAGAGAATATGCTATTAGAGGTCTGCAATGAGGTATTACTGGAAGCTAAAATTCCAGAATCATGGAAGGAAGCTTCCATAACATTGATTCCAAAAGAGGGTGCAGATGCCAACCAAATAAAGAATTATAGACCAATATCTCTTTTAAATTCAGATTATAAAATTTTTATGGCGATAATGGTGGAAAGTGTTCTGTCCCCTCATTTGCATTCTTGAGATCCCCACGCTTTGATTGGCCAAAGCGCGGGGCGCTCTGATTGGCTAGGTGAGCCGCGCCGATTGGCTCGCTGAGAATCTCCCGCGATTGGTCCATTCGAATCGCGGGAGATTCAAAGTGGTGCTATTGGCTGTGGCCGCCGCGGCTTGGAAATAAAAAGCCGCGAAGTTTTCCCATATGCTCAGTTCGGTACCACCCTAATAAAAAGAGCTTGAAACAAAGTCACCGACTCCTGGCTTCCTTCCACGCGGACATAACACTGGCGATGAGGGTGGGATCCTCATCCTGAACCGAAGCACGTGTCCGACGGAAGCCAGCCAACCGACGAGATGGCCAGCATTGCGCCACCAACCCCCTTCAACCCCGCTACTGAGGACTGGGAATCTTACACAGACAGATTCCACATGTTCCTCGAATGCAACGATCTGAAGGATGCCACGGGACCGAAGAAACGAGCCATCTTCCTAACACACTACGGGCCCGTAGTGTTGAAGATGGCAAAAGCGCTAGCCAAACCCGCCGACGTGACCGAAATGGATTGGAAGGACCTCGAGCCATTGCTCCGAAACCACTATGCTCCAGCCGTGCCCATCCTCATCTGACAGCACGAATTTTATCGGCGGAACCAGCAGTCGGGCAAGAGTCTCAGCGATTTCGTTGCAGAGCTGCGGCGCCTGGGAGGACTATGCGAGTTCTCCAACATGAACGAGGCCCTTCGGGACCGAATCATGCTCGGCCTTTGGGACCCCGTTCTCCAAAGTCGGTTGATGGCTAAGGGCAACATCGCTCTTGCCGACGCCATCTCCGAAGCCGCGGCCACTGAAGCAACCCGACAGTCAGCAGACCACATGCGGAGACCGAACGCCGGGGACCGCACCGCAAACAACAACCCTGCAAGGTCAACCGAAGCCCAACCTGAAACCACCACCCACCAAGGCGAACTCCACTCAACCTCGGGCACGTCCGACGAAGAGGAAGACATCCACCGACTACAGGCGGGCCGTGACCAGCGCAGCTGGCGGAGTCGTAAGTCGAGGACTGCGTGTGCCGGTTGCGGAGGCAACCACCCCAGATCCGAATGCCGGTTCTTTGACTCCATCTGCACTGCGACAAGAAGGGCCACATCGCACGCGTTTGCCGCCTCAAGAAGACCCACAGCCCCAGGCGATGGGACCCGAGCGAGCGGAGACGAGAGAGCACACCCCCCAGGACCAGAGACTGGCCAACAGACAACCGCTGGGAGCGAAACGGACGAGCCCAATGAAGCGGCGAGGCCAGGCGGAGAGAAGAGACACATCAGGCCGTCACCATCGGCCACGCCACAACCACAGACGCCAGAAAGGTCTACATGGAGGTAGGCATCGAAGGCGAGCTCTGTAAAATGGAGGTGGACTCCGGGTCCTACCTCTCAATGGTAGCCTTGAAAGAACTTAAACGCTTGGTGCCTACCATCCAGAGAAAGCAACTAGAAAACCAGAGACTAATCCTCAAGGACTACCAGGGAAACCGCATCCCTGTAGTCGGAACAGGACAGTTTACAGTGACCTACAAGGGACACGCCGAAAGACTCCCCTTAACCATTGTCAATTGAGACCGACCTAGCCTACTGGGACTTCAATGGTTCGCACCGCTAGGCATCGCAGTCACGGGCATCGACCACATCGCCGAAGCTGACTGGGAGCAGCAAGTGGCCCGGGATTTCCAGGAAGTGTTCGACGGCACCCTAGGCAAGTACCGAGGGCCCCCTATATCCTTCAGCCTAGACCCCAACGTTCCCCCGAAACGCCTAAAACCAAGGCGGGTCCCGTTCGCACTCAAACCGAAGATAGACGAGCAAATTGACAAGCTCATAAAGCAAGGGGTATTACAACCCATAGACCACACCCGGTGGGAGACCCCCATAGTCACCCCAATTTAGCCTGATGGGTCAGTGAGGATCTGCGGGGACTATAAGGCCACCCTAAATGGCGCCTTGCAGCAAAGCGCTTACCCCGTCCCAGTAGTGCAGCATCTCCTACACTCACTGGGAGGGGGCAAAGTTTTTGCGAAACTCGACCTGGCCCAAGCATACCAGCAACTGCCAGTCGATGAGGAAACTGCCGAGGCACAAACCATAGTCACCCACCGGGGAGCGTTTAGATGCAACCGGCTCCAATTTGGAGTTAGCGTGGCACCGGGGATTTTCCAGAGCCTCATGGAAAGACTCTTACAGGGCATCAAGGGGGTGGTCCCATACTTTGATGATGTACTAGTGTCGGCAACCAACCAGGCTGAACTAGAGGCTCGCCTAAGGGAGGTGCTAATGAGGTTCAAAGAAACCGGGCTTAAAGTGAAGAGGGAAAAATGCCAGCTGTACACAGAACGGGTCGAATTCCTAGGATACCTCCTAGACTGACACGGCATTCACCCCACCAACAAGAAAATTAAAGCCATCAAGGAAGCCCCCACACCCAGGTCAAAAACAGAACTGCAGCCGTTCCTGGGGCTACTAAACTTTTATAATGTCTTCCTGCCCCAAAAGGCGACGGCGGCAGAGCCTTTGCATAGGCTTTTGGACAAGGCAGCTACCTGGACTTGGGGGAAACGCGAGGAAACCGCCTTCAGAAAAACCAAGGACCTGCTCACTTCGGATGCCGTCCTCATCCAGTACAACGAGACCCTACCACTAGCCATCACATGCGACGCATCACCCTTCGGCGTTGATGCTGTCCTCAGCCACACTCTCCCCGACGGAAAAGAAGCACCCATCACGTTCTTTTCAAGGACCCTCACCAAACCAGAGTGGAACTACAGCCAGCTGGACAAAGAGGCTTTGGCTATCATTGCCGCAGTGAAAAGGTTTCACGAGTACCTCTACGGCCGGACATTTACCATCATCACCGACCACAAACCGCTGCTGGGAATCCTTGCAGGAAACTGGGCCACCCCGAACATTCTGTCTCCCCGAATGACAAGGTGGTCCGAGTTCCTGGCTGCCTACAACTACGGACTCACACACAGACCTGGTAAGACTATCTCCCATGCGGACGCCTTAAGCCGCTCACTGTTACCAGAACCTGACACTGACCCAGCACTCACGACGACCACCCTCAGCATAGAGACTCTACCCAACCTACCCATAACCGTGTCAGACATTGCCCGAGAAACTAATAAAGACAAACGTCTGGCGCGGGTTTTGCATTGGGTAGAGAAAGGGTGGCCGGAAAGGGACAACGACAAGTCCATCAGGACATTTCGGAACCAGCAAACGGAACTCTCATTGCTAAAAGGGTGCATACTATGGGGGGATAGGGTGGTCATCCCGGAAAAACTACAAGGGAAGGTTTTGGAACTGTTACACGAGGGGCACCCGGGCATCGTTAGGACAAAAGCCCTGGCCAGAAGTTACGCTTGGTGGCCAGGGATGGACAAACAGATCGAGGCCTGGGTAGCAAGGTGTCAACGATGCCAGGAAACTAGGCCAAGCCCACCCGCAGCACCCATCCTATAGTGGGAAACCCCCAGGGGACCGTGGTCTAGGATCCACATAGATTTCGCCGGGCCCACAAAAGGACACACTTTCTTAATAACCGTAGACGCTTACTCCAACTGGCTGGAGGTAAGCAACATGAGAACAACCACCACGGAGGCCGTGACCAAAGAACTCTGCAAACTTTTCACAACACACAGCCTCCCAGACGTCCTCGTTTCCGACCCCAATTCACCTTGCTAGAATTCGAAAGATTCCTAGCGGAGAGAGGCATACGACACGCGCTGACAACCCCAGTGCATCCGGTGGCGAATGGTAGGGCGGAACGGATGGTTCAATTCACAAAGAAAACCATCCAGAAAATAGACCACGGGGAGATCCAGGACAAAATAAATAAATTACTTTTCATCCAGTACATAACCCCAAACATCACAACAAATAAAAGCCCAGCCAAACTGCTAATGGGGAGGAAAATAAGGTCCCCACTCGATAGATTACACCCCACGTACAACCCAGAGAAACCCCCAGACTCCACCAGCAAACACCGAACCTTCACACCAGGCGATGCCGTCTACGCGAAAAACCTAACCAGAGACCCATTATGGGTACCGGCCATCATAACACAACTAACAGGCCCACACTTGTACCGGCTACAAACAACTGACGGACGAGCGTGGAAACGCCACATCGACCAGTTAAGATCGAGGATGACCACACAAGAGACCACCAACGCGCAACCAAGCAAAACCAACCCCCACAACACAAACCAAGAGGGGAGGGAATACCCAGGGAACCAAAACCGAGAAAAAATAAACCAGCCATACTCACCTGAAAGCAGCCGGCATGAAACCTCGCCAGAGACAGACAGCCAGGCCAGCTCAACCAATCCGGGAAGACCGAGCGGGAGCGGTGAAACCCGCAGCTCAACCAACCTGGGTAGCCCAGGAGGGAGCTTCGGAGAGCGGCCCGGCCAGACAGACCAGGCGGTTCCCATGACAGAGTCCGGAGAAACAGAGACCCCGACCGAACCGGCCGGGATCCAACCTACGACTGACCTGCGCAGGTCCAGTAGGCAGAGACGGAGCCCAGCCTTCCAACGGGACTACGCAACGTAAGGACTGAACCAAGAGGGGAGGGGTGTTCTGTCCCCTCATTTGCATTCTTGAGATCCCCGCGCTTTGATTGGCCAAAGCGCGGGGTGCTCTGATTGGCTAGGCGAGCCGTGTCGATTGGCTCGCTGAGAATCTCCCGCAATTGGTCCATTCGAATCACGGGAGATTCAAAGCGGTGCTATTGGCCGTGGCCGCCGCGGCTTGGAAATAAAAATCCGCGAAGTTTTCCCATATGCTCAGTTCGGTACCAGCCTAATAAAAAGAGCTTGAAACAAAGTCACCGACTCCTGGCTTCCTTCCACGCGGACATAACAGAAAGGTTAAAGAAAGTACTTAGTAACAAAATTCATTCGGATCAAAATGGCTTTTTTCCCATGATGCAGATTAGATATAATATAAGAATAATAACAGACATATTAGAATATTATGAAAAACATCTAGGAAACCAAGTGGTCTTCCTGGATGCGCAAAAGGCTTTCGATAACTTAAATTGGCATTTTATGAAGAAGCAGATTAACTTGATGGACTTCGGAAGTAATTTTGTAAAAATGTTAAATGCAATTTATGCTGCACAAAAGGCTAACGTATTATTAAATGGAGAAATTACTAAATCATTAAAGATAAGGAAGGGTGTCAGACAGGGATGCCCTCTTTCACCTCTGCTTTCCATAACAGTTTTAGAAACTTTGTTGGATAGAATTAGATCAAATAAAGAAATTAAAGGAACCAAAATTACAAGTCAAGAGTATAAATTACAGGCCTTCGCAGATGATGTGGTTTTTGTTATAGAAGATCCAATAGACTCAGGACCAGCTTTACCAAATGAAATAGATAAATTTGCTAAGCTAGCAGGATTAAAAATTAATAAGGAAAAAAATCAAAATGCTAGTTAAAAATTTACCAAGTAGTAAACAAAAAAAAAAAAAATTGGAAGAAAAGATGGGATTACAAATTGTAAATAAGATCAAATATTTAGGCATCTGGTTAAGAGCTAGAATATTAAATCTGTGGGAGGACAATTACACCAAATTATTGAAACAGATTGAAAAGGATTTGGAAAATTGGAATAAGATGCAAATGTCAATAACAGGTGGAACAGCAACAATCAAAATGAATGTTTTACACAAAATACTATATCCGTTTCAAACAATTCCGATATTATTGGACATTTTTTTTTCTAAAGAATTAGATAAAATTATGATGAAATGTATCTGGGCAAAGAAAAAAAATGAGAATAAAAAATATATATATTTACAAGATAACAAAAGCAGGGGTGGATTTGGACTCCCTGCCTGGGAGATCTATTATAAAGTGGCAGCATTAGTATGGAGAAAAGATTGGATCAATTTGAGGAACAATAGAATTTTAAAATTGGACGGCCACAACTTACAATTAGGATGGCACGCATTTTTGTGGAACCCAAATAGCCAAAACAATTTATACTTTGCTAGACATGTATTTGGAAAGCTATTAATTAAAATTTGGGCTGATATTAGAAGAAATCATTATTCCAAAATTCCGAGGTGGTTTTCAACAATGGAGGCGATGTTCCACTTAAATACGATGGATATCAGTAAAAAAACTGAAGTACCATCAAATATTAGACAAAGAGGGAAGAATTAAAATGATACAGGAACTTGAAGCACTAGGGATAGTCACTGATAATTGGTCATATTTCCAAGTAAAATTGAGATAAGATAAAGATGTAAAGGAATATGGAATTGTGGTAAAAGATACGCATTTAGACAAAATACTTTCAAGTCCTGAGAAAGGGTTGATTTCTAAATTTTATAATTACTTATTAGAACATGAAATGTATGTTTTTAATTCTTGTAAATAAAGTTTAAAAAAAAAGAAAAGAAAATAGCTTGACTCCCTTCCTCCTCTCTGTGGCAGCCCCTCAAATATTGGAACCAGGTGCCTTCCCTAGTAAATCTATATTAGACTACCGTATATACTCGAGTATAAGCTGAGTTTTTCAGCACATTTTTTGTGCTGAAAAAAACCCCCTCGGCTTATACTCGAGTCAGATTCCCCTCTGAAAAAAAAAATGGTGTGGAGCTCCGAAGCTGGGCAGCCGCTTCCCTGCTTCGTGTTTCCTTTGCAACTTTTAAGCATGGGAGGGGGAGGCTTTTCTGAGCTCTAGGCTGAAAAAGCAACGCGAGCCGAGGGCCCTCCACTCAGTTTCATTTCCTCAGCTCCAGCTGCTTTCAGTCCACTCGGGAGGAGGGGGAGAGAGAGAGATATCATAAGAACGGCTCTTGGTTTTTTCTTGCAAGGGAGAGAGTGACTCCTGCCTACCACTGTCATCATCATCATCTTTTGGGTTAGTAAATCAATCAAACCTTTCATGATAGTGAGATCGTTTCCCAAATTTCCCTTAAATCAGGGAAGAAATCAGAAACAAACCTTTGGGCTGAGAATAAGCTTGTTCCTTTGATGCCATTTTTGTTCACTTCAGTGTGAAAAGTGTGAAAAAACACACTTCTTTTTCTTCATCTTCTTGTTCCCTATTGACTGGTCTCTTTCAAAGAGGAAATTGTGGACATCAAACTTATTCTCAACTGTCCTAGTGAAAGTTTTTATTGGCATCTATTTTTATTTTTGAAATTTACCAGTAGCTGCTGCATTTCCCACCCTCGACTTATACTTGAGTCAATAAGTTTTCCCAGTTTTTTGTGGTTAAATTAGGTGCCTTGGCTTATATTCGGGTCGACTTATACTCGAGTATATACAGTATATTAATCTATATTAGGCACTTTTTAAAAAAACCTGGAAAGATTTCCACAGCGGGAATAGTTCTGGATGTGAAGGAGGTCCTATTTAGATTAGGGAATGAGAGATTTTTTAATGCAGTGAGGCATCTCGTCTAATATACTCGTCCAAAGACACCGTAATTAATTAAGTGGGATTAGCTTAATTGCACCTAACAAAAAGTATTACAAAACTGGAATATTAGCAAAGCAAACACTTGGCAAACAGAACCAAGAATGGGGAATGCTGATTATTCCAATTTGGAGGGCTAATTTGCTTTCCCTTCATGCTTAGATAACTGTGTAACCCATCACGTTGGGGTTTTTTCCCCTGTTGTAAAATGCAACATGACGTACGACCATAAGGGAGCCCAACCTTTCCGTTGTTCGGTGAGGCATTGAGTGAAGTGAGTTTCTCCTGCCCTGCCCCCCATTTTACGACCTTTTTCAACACCGTTGTTAAGTGAATCCCTGCAGTTGATGCGTTAATCACCCGGTCGTTAAGTGAATCTGGCTTTGACTTTGCTCATCAGAAGGTTGTCGAAGGGGATCACGGGACCCTCCCTGGGACACAGTGACTGTCGTAACTATGAACTGGTTGCTGAGCATTTAAATGTTGATCATGTGACCATGAAGATGCTGCAAAAGTCGTGACTGTGAAAAACGGCCGTAAATCACATTTTCCCCCAGTGCTGTTGTAACTTTGAATGGTCATTAAATAAACTGTTGTAAGTTGAGGACTACTTGTAGGCCCAGGGTTGAAATTCTGGAATTTATCCCTTTTTTCCACTTCCTTCCTTCCTTCCTTCCTTCCTTCCTTCCTTCCTTCCTTCCTTCCTTCCTCCCTTCCCTTCCCTTCCCTTCCCTTCCCTTCTCTTCCTTCTTTCTTTTCCTTCCTTTCTTCCTTCCCTTCCCTTCCCTTCCTTCCCCTTCCTTTCCTTTCCTACTCTTCCTTCCTTCCTTTCTTCTTTCCTTTCTTCTTTCCTTCCTTCCTGTCCTTTCCTTCCTTTCCTTCTTTTCTTTTCTTTTCTTTTCTTTTCTTTTCTTTTCTTTCCTTCCTTTCTTCCTTTCCTTCCCTTCCCTTCCCTTCCTCCCTCCCTCCCTTCCTTCCCTCCCTTCCCTTCCCTTCCCTTCCTTCCCTTCTCTCCCCTTCCCTTCTCTTCCTTCTCTTCCTTCCCTTCCCTTCCCTTCTCTTCCTTCTTTCCTTCCTTCCTTCTTTCCTTCCTTTATGTCTTTCTTTCTTTCTTTCTTTCTTTCTTTCTTTCTTTCTTTCTTTCTTTCTTTCTTTCTTTCTTTCTTTCTTTCCCTCTTTTTATTTCTTTCTCTGTGGAATTTATTCATGGGAGCCATGAAAGTAGGAAAGCCTATATTATACCTGGTAGCAATTTCAAATTCACAAATTGGTAGGATTAGCTGAAGATTTATGATCCTGTGATAAATAAATACTTTCAACTGGTTCCCATAAATAAAAGTGCTACAAATTAAAAATTAAGGGTAGTTTAAGGGTTAAATTAAAAATTAAGGGTAGTATTTCCTTTGGCTCTGCTAAATTAAAAACAAAAATATTATAAGTAATAAAGGCTTCAAACTTATACAGATTGTCCTTGATTTACAACCATTTAGTGACCATTTGAAGTTGCAATGGCACTCAAAAATGTGACTTATGACCGTTTTTCACACTTGCGACCAATCATTGCAGCCTTCTCAGTGTCACATGACCAAAATTCAGATGTTTGGTAACTGACTTATACTTACGACGGTCGCAGTATCCCAGGGTCACAAAAGTCAATGGGGAAGCCAGAGTCAATTAACCAGGTCACTAACTAATCAATTGCAATGATTCACTTAATGACCATGGTAAGAAAGCTTGTAAAAAGGGGGAAAAACTCACTTAACAACTGTCTTGCTTATCGATCGATATTTTGAGTTAAATTGTGGTTGTAAAATCAAGGACCACTTCACTGACCTGACTAACCTGATTTAATGACCTTTTTTTTTTGCAGTGATTGTAAGTCAAGGACTACCTGTAATTTGTGATAGCTTAGCTTTCGGCAAGATTATTAGTTTGGATTTTAAGGAGACTTGTGGTCCTATATGTGTAGTGTATCTTTTAATGTTTTCAACTGATTTACGTCCACCAAGGTGAGTTTAATTGGCTGCAAGACAATCAATTTTCTTTATCAAAATTAAAAATTATGGCTTTCTTTAGGAGAACTATTTGATGGGCTGTAAACAGGCCTCCTGGTATACATATCTATCTATTTTAAATATATCTATATTACTCTCTCTTTCCTGGATTTATTAATTTGAAAAGAAATTTTGAAAAAGTCTAGTTTGGTAGTTGAAATGCAAATACAAATAATAAATGAGCAAATGCATTATACAAATGCATAAATGAGGAGAGAAAAAATAACTTATCAAATAGGTGTACAAAAAGCACCAAAAAAAACAAAAAAAAAAACAACCCCCCCCCCCAGGAATAAATAACTTGAAAATCCTCTTCTTTGGTTTTCTGTCAAAAATAATCACTACAAAGGTCAACAATGGATTACATCATGAATCCCTTGGTGCAGGATAAATGCAAATTTATCCTGTGGGGTCCTTGGTATTCTCTGAGCTTGGTTGTTTTCACGCAGACTTTCATTATCCAAGTAGGTAATGTTTTCCCCTGAAACTGAGTCCAAGATTGCTAAAGAATTCCTAGAAGTTTGGCACTCAGACAAAATGGCCATCAATGGGCACATAGAGATAACAGATAATAGATAATCAGAGCTGGAAGGGACCTTGTAGGTTATCTAGTCCAACCCCCTGCCCAAGCGGGAGACCCTACACCATTTCTGACAAATGGCAGTCCAATCTCTTCCTGAAGGTGATGAAGCTCCCACAAGTTCTGAAGGCAACATCAGTTCCATGGGTGGATTGTTCTCACTGTCAGAAAGTTTCTCCTTATTTCCAGGTTGAATCTCTCCTTGTTTCCATCCATTCTTCCTTGTCTGGCTTTTGGGGGCTTTAGAAAATAGCTTGACCCCCTTCCTCCTCTCTGGGGCAGCCCCTCAAATATTGGAAGATGCTCTCCTGTCTCCCCTGGTCCTTCTCTTCTCTAGACTAGCGAGGCCCAGTTCCTGCAACCATTCATTGCGTGTTTTAGTCTCCAGTCCCCTCATCATCCTGGTTGCTCTTCTCTGTACTTTTTCTAGAGTCTCAACATCTTTTTTTATAATGTAGTGTCCAAAACTGAATGCAGGACTCTAGGTGTGGCCTTACGAAGGCTTTATAGAGTGGTATTAGTACCTCCTTTGATCTGGATTGTATCCCTCTGTGAATGCAACTTGGGATTGCATTGGCTTTTTTGGCGGCTGCTGCCCACGACTGGCTCCTATTTAGCTGGTTGTCCACTCAGACTCCAAGATCCCTCTAGACAGTTCCTGCTATTGAGCCTGGTTTCACCCAGTCTATATCGGTCCTTTGGGTTTTTCCTGCCTAAGTGCAGGACTTTACTTTTCTCTACATTGAATTTCATTTTGTTAAATATGGCCCAGTGTTCCAGTCTGTCAAGATCCATCATTGTCCAGATGAACAACATTTACACACCATTCGAAAGAGACAAATCAAAAAGCTAAAAGATCACGACGCTTCCTGGCCAGAAATAACATACTCACAAAAGCAAGAGATTCACACCAAGTTTCCTATCAGACTGGCAATCAAGATACCCCAATCAAGGGACTCATATAAACAAGCTAACAGTAAACAACAGTCTAATTAAGGAACAACCCAGAAGGAAGTAATATTCCCACCAAAACTGACACCGTAAGCTTGGTTCACTTAATAGCCACATTTCTTCAATGACTGCTGGAAAAAAAAAAAAGGTCTTAAAATTAGGTCAGTCAGGTAGGTGAACTGATTTACAACCGTCACGTGTTAGGATTATGATGGGCAGGTTTGATTATAGTCATCACTTGAGGACTACCTGTAGGCAGGAAGTTGTGATTGATTTACAACCACAATTTAGCCCAAAATTTCCGCTGCTAAGTGAGACAGCTGTTAAGTGAGTTTTGCCCTGTTTTTTGACCTTTTAATTTTTTTTGGGAGGGTGGGCTTTCTTTAAAAAAAAAAAAAAATTTTACGCGAACATACACAACCAAAATATAAAACATAAAACCATCTTCCAGTTACATACATACAGTGTGTCAGTTGGTTGCAAGTCTTTTGTGTATCCTCTCCATCGTCCTCACTTACAATTCATATAGATTCTCATATTATCAATCTATTTATATATATATATGGATCTTTGGTTATTCGGGTTTTCTCCCGCGTAAGATTGGAAGTGTCTAGGCCTAGATACTTCCAATCTTACGCGGGAGAAAACCCAAATAACCAAAGATCCACATACAAATACCCACGAGAACCTCAGAAAACACACACACACACACACGTATGTATGTATGTATGTATGTATGTATGTATAGTACATCTTTATGTTATATTCTGTATAATTCTATTATTCTTATATTTTTATATAATATATAATATATATCTTATATAATATAACATCTTTATGTTATATTCTGTATAATTCTATTATTTTTATATTTTTATATAATATATATCTTATATAATATAACATCTTTATGTTATATTCTGTATAATTCTATTATTCTTATATTGTAAAATTCTTGATCATAAAACAGTCACTAAACAAATGGTTGGCTGTCAAGGACTATCTGTATTAACTTTCTCAATTAGCTTTCTCAATTACCCAATGCATATCAGCAATAATCAGCAATGATATTTTATCATTGCTGATTATTGCTGATATGCATTGGGTAATTTTACATTTGATTTTTTTTTTTTTTAAAAAAAAGCCAATCTGGGTAGCCCCTTTTCTCTGCTACCAGGGATGGGATCCTCCCGGTTCAAACCGGTTCTATAGAACTGGTTGTTATGATTTTGTGCAGTTTGGAGAACTGGCAAATTATGGCCCTGGCTGGGCCCTCCGCCCACCCCACCCCTCCCCTCCCTGCCCAGTCAGTCCTGATCACATATGCACGACATCGCCGACTGCATTCTCCCCCACCCAGTCACTCCTTAAGGTATTTCTTTTTTTCCCCCTCTCCCAATGATCAGCTGTTCCTATGATCAGCTGTGCCCAGATTCCCTTCACTGTCTTATTGCTTCACCCAGAAAGCTTCCCTGAGGCCCAGGAAGGCAAGAAATGGAGGGGGAGGGGGAGGAGGAGGAGGGGAGCTGGCTCATTTGTGGTCGTAAGATGAAGGGTGGGATTCTATCGGTTCCTAACGGTTTTATAGAACCGGTTGCTTTGATTCTGTGCAGTGTGGAGAACTGGCAAATCGTGCCCCTGGCTGGCCCTGCCCCTCTCCGCCTGCCCCTCCCCTCCTCTCCCCTCCCTGCCCTATCAGTCCTTATCGTGCACGCCCTACATCGCTGACTGCGTTCTTCCCCACAGTATTTCTTTTTTTCCCCCTCTCCCAATGATCAGCTGTTCCTATGATCAGCTGTGACCGGATTCCCTTCACTGTCTTACTGCTTCACCCAGAAAGCTTCCCTGAGGCCCAGAAGACCCAAAAACAGGGGAGGGGTCCTGCAAAAAAAAGAAAAAGAAAAGAAGCTATGCCCACCCAGTCACATGGCCATGCCCAACTAGCCACACCCTCAGAACCAGTTGTTAAAAAATGTTGAATCCCATCCCTGCAGGCTACCAATCAATACTGAGAGATCCTTGCAGTTTTTAGCTGGCTTGTAAAACTAGTTAGCAAAGCTAACTACAATTATTAGGGCCCAGAAAGCTGGCAAAATAAGACAAGGCCCACCGAGGGGTATCCGTTTCTAAACGATCTTCTCGGCAGCCCGGAGGTTGTCACCAACCCCCCCCCCCCCGCAACCTCCTCTGAAGTTTCAATTAATATGAAAAGAGATTTCAATGCGTTTGTGAAGATCAAAAATAGGGGTGTTGTGAATTAATAAAAGTGCTTGAATAAAGATTGTTGAAACCTTAAAGTAAAGTGCAGGGTTCTGGCCCTGCACTTCTGATTGGCCGATAATAGTGATATCGGATTGGTCCGTTCAGGAGAATCTGATTGGCTATTAACGAGCCTTTCTCATTGGTTAAAAGAGTTAACGTTCCTGTGTTTTCATTGGCTAAATACCCAAGAGCTTGCCTATATAAAGGGGGCTGTTGGGGCCGTTTTTAGATCTGTTGCACCATGTTAAATAAAGAGTTGAAGTTCACTGTTCATCGACTCGTCTCCACTTCTTGCGCCACGCACAGAACTTAACAGAAGGCATGAACTTATGCAGAGTTACAAGGGGGAAGAAAGGAAAGAGGAAGGGAGGAAGAAAAGGAAAAAAGGAAGTAGGGAAGGAGGGCATGAACTCATCCAGTTACAGTGGGTATGGAAGGAAGGAAGGAAGGAAGGAAGGAAGGAAGGAAGGAAGGAAGGAAAGAAGGAAGGAAGGAAGGAAGGAAGGAAGGAAGGAAGGAAGGAAGGAAGGAAGGAAGGAAGGAAGGAAGGAAGGAAGGAAAAGAAAGGGAGGGAGGGAGGGAGGAAAAGCATGAACTGATGCAGAATTACAGTGGTTATGGAAGAAAGGGAGAGAAAGGAAGGAAAGAAAATGGAAGGAAGGAAATGAACTTATGCAGAGTTACAGTAGGGAAGGAAGGAAAAAAGAGGGAAGAAGGAAGAAAGGAAGAGAAAGGAAGGGAGGAAAGAAGGAAAGAAGGGAGGAGGGAGGGCATGAACTTATTCAGAGTTACAATGAGGAAGAAAGGAAAGGGGAAGGGAGGAAGCAAGAGAAAGGGAGGAAGGAAGAAAAGGAAGGAAGGAAAATGAACCAAGGACATGGACTCATGCAGAGTTACAATAGGGAAGAAAGGAAAGGGGAGTGGGGAAGAAAAAGGGAGGAAGGAAGGAAGGAAGGAAGGAAGGAAGGAAGGAAGGAAGGAAGGAAGGAAGGAAGGAAGGAAGGAAGGAAGAAAAATGAACCAAGGACATGGACTCATGCAGAGTTACAATGGGGAAGAAAGGAAAGGGGAAGGGAGGAAGCAAGAGAAAGGGAGGAAGGAAGAAAAGGAAGGAAGGAAAATGAACCAAGGACATGGACTCATGCAGAGTTACAATGGGGAAGAAAGGAAAGGGGAGTGGGGAAGAAAAAGGGAGGAAGGAAGGAAGGAAGGAAGGAAGGAAGGAAGGAAGGAAGGAAGGAAGGAAGGAAGGAAGGAAGGAAGGAAGGAAGGAAGGAAGGAACCAATATCTTTGCAAAGCTGTTCTGAGAGTGGAGACATCTGACTGAGAGGCAAAAAAAATGGAGTCTGCAACAGAGCCATCCATGGAAACAGGGGCGAAGACTTCATGGCACCGTCCCAGGCGCCATCTTGACTTTTTTGCCCCTCTTTCCCTTCTGACACTAACCCCTCCTCTTGAGACATTTTTGAACCCCAGGTGCTTTTGAATCTTCACCCAGCACCCACAGAGGCCTGGACACTTCCTCCTCCTGCAGGTTCAGATAAGCGCAGCGGGGACGTCGGAAGCTCCAAAAAGCCGAATTCATTTAGGGAACTGCGGGCATTAGACTTTCATCCAAGGCAGCCCTGTTTTTTTTTTTTGCTTTTGCAACTGAAGCGTCAGGATTTTTCAAAAGGCTTGGGTTTTTTTTTCTTCTTTATCCTGGATAGAGACACATGCCTTTCATCTTTTGTGCAAAACGGGAGAACTGAACTGAATTGGCCGGAGGGAAAATATTTTGGCAGACGATTCCTCCTCTTTGCCCCACTCATTCCCAGCAAGAGCAATGCATTTTTCTGAATTATTTCTTTTTTTTTTTTTAAATTGAAAGACTTTCTCCCGGTCTCTGCTCCCCTTTTTACCTAAGCCCACTGCCCTATTTCCTGAGGAAGATAAATTTTATTGTTTCGGGGTTACCATCTTCCTCAGAGGCCTCTCGCCTTGTTCGTGTTTTGAGTAGTTCCATAGCCCCCCCACTCCCAAAAAAGGGCATTTAAGAATTCTAAACGTAATCCTGAGTAGCTTTTTCTCCGGAAATATTCAACTCAATCTGCCTGCCTGCTTTGCCTGAGTTTGGGTAAAAGTTGCTCTTTTTTAAAAAAATAAAAAATTCAATATTTACATAAATATTTATAATATTTACATACAAGCCATGCCCAGGCAGTCACATGACCTCCAAGCCACACCCACAAATTAGGTCACACCCTCAGAACCAGTTGTTAAAAAATTTGAATCCCACCTCTGGTAATATTGTACTACTAACTAGAGCATACAAAACATTTCTTAGAACAATTCTTGAATACAGCTCATCTGTCTGGAACCCAGCTACACATTGGATATTAGCACAGTTGAGAAAGTCCAGAAATATTTCACAAGAAGAGTTCTCCACTCCTCTACTCATTGCAGAATACCTTATGCCACCAGACTCGAAATTCTAGACCTAGAAAACCTGGAACTACGTCGCCTTCGGTCCGATCTAAGTATAGTACATAAAATTATACATTGCAATGTCCTACCTGTCAATGAATACTTCAGCTTCAATTATAACAACACAAGAGTACACGATAGATACAAACTCAAGGTTAACCGCACCAAACTTGATTGCAGGAACTACGACTTCAGCAACAGAGTGGTTAATGTCTGGAATCCTCTACCTGACTCTGTGGTTTCTTCCCCAAACCCCAAAAACTTTAATCTTGGACTGTCTACTATTGACCTCACCCCTTTCCTAAGAGGTCTGTAGGGGGCCTGCATAAGCGCACCAACGTGCCTACCGTCCCTGTCCTAATGCTCCCTTTTAACACCTTTCATATATTAATAATCATGTTTATACTTACATCTGTTATCTAATACACGTTCAATAAATAAATAAATAAATAAATAAATAAATAAATAAATAAATAAATAAATAAATAAATAAATAAATAAATAAATAAATAGTCATGACACCATTAGAAAAACAATTGAATACCTTTCCCCTTTGTAACCTTAAACCCTTTGCTTTTAAAAAAAGGAGCAAAGAAATTCGGTCAAGAGTCAACAACTGTGGCAAGAAAGCTCGTGACACGGGGCCACAATTCACTCAAAAAATGTCTCGCTGACATTTGAGGCTTGATTGTGGTCATAGACTGAGGACTAACCTGCCTAAGCAGATCGTAAATGAGAGACAGAGCCTATTTCTCAGCTTTAATCCTCACCAACAAAATATAAGAGCTGGAAAAAATCAGGCCACATAATTCACAGAGAAGAATGAATAATCTGGCTGAAATATTGAGCTTGTAAAAAGCCCATTTTTCCTGCTGACGGCTGCGCAGTTATTTCTCGCCCGTTTAATTTACATAAATCAATTTTGCTTGTGTGCGTTTGTTCTTTAAAGCAATAATGACAATAATGGTTTCGCTGCTAAAGGAAGTACCGTGTGTTTCCCCTTGAAATCTGACTGTCTTGTCGACAGCCTGGGAGACATTTGTAAGCACAACGTCCCTGGAGGGGACATCCCAGGTTGCTTGGAAGCAGGTGGTGAATAAAAGGTGGTCCTTGACTTACCACCTCAACCGAGCCCGATGTTTCCATTGCTGAGCAAGAGATTGGTTGCTGAGTGAGGGGTTTGGGGCTCCATTTGACAACCTTTCTGGCCACCATGGTTGGGAGCGAATTGTGGCCATTCTGAAACAGATCCCTTGGTCGTTAAGCGAATCTGGCTTCCGTCTTGCCAAGTTGGAAGGTCGCAAAATGTGCAAAATGCAAAATGTGATCTTGGGATACTGCAACCATCCAAATTTTTATTACGTGGGATGCTGCAATGGCCATAAGTGTGAAAAAGAGTCACAAGCCACTTTTTTCAGTGCCATTGTAAACTTTGAACAGGCACTAAATGATTGTTAGTCGAAGATTACCTGTATCCACGATTCACAGGTATACTGCTTCTACCAAGGGCAGTTCTTTGAAACATTTGGGAGCGGGAGGCCGAGCAGCGGATAGGGAGTGGGAGTGTGGCTCCGTTGGCTGTGGAGGAAACTGGGGAAGGGCAAAGTCCGGCAGAGCAGGAGAGAGGGAGAACAAGGGAGAGGGAATTCAGAGGATGAAACAGGCCCACCTGCTCTTCATTCTAGGGCACGTAGGGAGGAATGGAGAAGGGAGCAAGGTGGGTTGTGTGGCTTATGGGGGAGGAAAGGGCCCTGATTCCCTTCATTAGCTGCAGCTGGGAACACAGAGTTTAAAAAGGGAAGCTGTGTACAGCAAGTTGTTGGGAGCAAATTGTGAATTATCTGGTATCGTGGAGGCTTATCTGGGTTCCTGGCAGCTTCCCAACTGTGTGTGTTTTGCTGGCCTTTCAAGTCTGCAATTCCTTCTCCCGCCCTGTCAAGTTAATCACTGCAGCATGGTTTGTGTGCATGTTTACTTACAGTTTGTATGTACTTTGTTTTCAGACTGATTTTCCTCCACTTAAAGGCTGTTCCTGGGAGAGTTTTTTTCTCTCCAGCCAGAAGGTAACCTGGACATTGGGGGAAAAATTCAACGTACTAAAGGACACTTCTTGCTTATGTGACTGTGTTGCCTTTGTGCCACGCCCCTTTGGGTCATCACAAGCCCCAGTTAAAACTTTTCTTCAATTTTTGTAACTCTATTCTAAAGTTGGAGGCCAGCGTAACATGAACTGATGGTCAATTTTTCTGCTCGGGCCTGCTAGACTGCCCCGTCCATTCAGGCTCGATTTACTTAACAGGTACTCCTCAACTTATGACCACAAAGGAGCCCCAAAGATCGGTTGCTAAGGGAGGCATTGGTTAAGTGAGTTTTTATGACCCTTTTCTTGCTGCCATTGTCAAGTGAATCAATGCTATGGTCAAATTTGGAAACATGGTCGTTAAGTGAATCTGGCTTCCCTGTTGACTTTGTTTGTGTCATCCTCCCCTGGGACACTGCGATGGTCATACATGCAAGTCTGTTGCCAAGCATCCAAATGTAAATCATGTGACCGAGGGGAATGCTGCAAATGGTTGTAAAGTGCAAAACATGGTCATAAGTCAACTTTTTCCCCGGTGCCATTGTAATTTCGAACAGTCGCTAAGTGAAGTATGATAGGTCTTTCCTGAAATACCTACAATCAGCTTTGGGAGATGCTTTGCCTGGTTTTATCCTGAAATTATCCGGGCTCTTTCCCTTTGCTTCAAGGGGTGTTGTCATTAGTTAATATCGATTTTGTGATTTTGACAAAAGAGGTTTGTTTTTTTTAAAGAGAGCGGGAGAAAGAAAGAAAGAAAGAAAGAAAGAAAGAAAGAAAGAAAGAAAGAAAGAAAGAAAGAAAGAAAGAAAGAAAGAAAGAAAGAAAGAAAAGAGAAGAGCTTGGCACGGAAAGAATGCCGGATCAATTTTTATAACAAAAAAAAAATGAATCCTGTGCTTTAATTTTGCCTTCCCGCGCTATCGATCGATTTGACAGCGGCTGTCGCTTTTGTGTTATTACCAATTGCTGGAGCCCCTGTTTAAATTGTACAATTTAATTGTGCTGGGCTTTTAATTTAGGGGTGATTTGAACACCCACGTGTGTAAAAATAGGGGCTATAGTTTTGTGTTTGTGCTAAGCACTTTTGTGGATGAAGCTGATTTCAATTGACTTTCCATTTCTCCTTTATCTATGTCTGTATTTATTTATTTTTTCCCTTTGGTTATTTCAAGCTGAAAGGTTGGACAACCATTTGTCTGGAATGGCTTAGGTCCTCCTGCTCAAGCAGGGGGTTGGACTAGAAGACCTCCAAGGTCCCTTCCAACTCTGTTATTGTGTTATTGTTGTGGTTCGCCAGCAGCAGGTGCGGACAGCTGAGGTTTCGGAGAGCGAGGACTCAGATGAGGGGCCTGCGTGGGATGCAGGGAGGGGGCCAGGACCCTCAGGGAGTGGAGTGCTGCCTTCGGAGGTGGTGGAGCCTGGCAGCAGTGAGGAAGAGTCCCCCGAGGAGCCTGTGCCCAGTGCGCATACGTGCAGGGCTGCTCGAAGGAAAGAGCAGCTGAAGCAGCACAGGTGAGTCGGGAGTAAGGCTGCATGATAATGACCCCTCCCTTAAGAGATAAAAGCCAGCTGAGAAACTGGAGTTCTGTGCAGGAAGCAAAGAAATTTCTGCACTCAAGCCTGGTGGACGTTCAGAGTATCTTGGTTGGTGTTTGGAGACTCTTTGTGTTTGAACTATTTCTTGGCAACTTTATCTCGTATTCTTGGCAGCCTTGCACCACCTTGGCAAGGCTCGTTCTTATCAGAGACAATGAGTTTGAAACAGCCTTTTAACCGGGAAGGAACAGAATTTGTAAAGAATCATAAAAAGGTTTTGGTGTTACCTCCGTTTGGTGTTTGTTTCCTTGGAACAAGGTTTGGGTCAGACAAGTTATTTTGTTAAAGGACATGGGTCGGGAGTGGCTGAGATTTTTTTTTCCAAGGAGGAACACAACGGTAGATAGTCCACAACTTACAACAATTTGTGTAGTGACCGTTCAAAGTTAACAGTGGGCTGAAGAAAGTGGCAGGACTCCTTTTCACACTTACAACTTATGTTGCAAGCATCTCCATGGTCCTGTGATCAAAATTCAGACGCTTGGCAACCAACTCATAGTTATGACAGTCATGGAGTCCCTGGGGGTGGGGGTGGTCATGAGATCCCCTTTTGTGACCTTCTGAAAAGCAAAGTCAAAAGGGGGAGCCAGGTTCGCTTGACGACCATGTGGTTAACTTAACAACCGCAATGAAAGATGGTAAAATGTGGCAAAATTCATAACTGTCTTGCTTAAGGACATAAATTTTGGCCTCAGTTGTGGTCGTAAGTCAAGGATTATCAAAACAATCCACCCATGGAACAGATGTTGCCCTCGAAAGTTGTGGGAGCTTCATCACTTGAGACTTTCAAGAAGAGATTGGACTGCCATTTGTCAGAAATGGTGTACGGTCTCCTGCTTGGGTGGGGGGTTGGACTAGATGATCTACAAGATCCCTTCCAACTCTGATTATCTCTTATCTGACTACCTGTAGCCCCAAATGCAATACTGAATTCCACAATGTTATGCCACCCCACCCCACCTCCAGTCTTTTACCATGCAAAGGTATCTTAGGCTGGTTTCGGCCATTCAAATGTTTGTGTATTGACAACTAAATTTGTGTCATTTTCCTACTTCAACACAGTTATACAGATTTGTTTTATCCCATCAAGCCCGGGCTCAACCTCTTTGCAAAATGAAGCAGTTCCTTGGAGTAGAGCTTTGGGGGGAAAGCAGGAAATAAAAATCAAAGCAAAAGGTGGTCTCTGCTGAATCTATGATTCTATCTATCTATCTATCTATCTATCTATCTATCTATCTATCTATCTATATGGCATTCAGCTTTCATCTGCCATCATCAGGCTTCTGTTGGTTCTGCTGAAACGTTGCTACAACTTTAAAAGCACAACTACAATGACGTGGGAAAATACCCAAACAAAGCTGAATACCATACATATAAATACCCATGAAAAAGTAAGAAAACAAATATATAAACACACCCCAACCAGGCACCCAGATGAAACCCAGCTTCCTAATAAATGATAGCCATCCATTTACTTGGAGCCAAGCCGCACTAAAAACCTCCAATACAGGAAACACAATGTTGCCAGCCAATCAAGACAAAAAAAAAAATGCTACAAAACAGACAGAAGATATCAGAAACACCAATCAAGCAGAACACAGCAAACTCCAAGACCAATAAACACAGACCAAGACTCCCAACTAATCAGGATGAAGAAAAAACCATCCTGGCACAGTAGTAGGCTAGCACCAAATTTAAAACAGAAATGGCTGTGAAAGTCTGACTCCTTGCGTCTAGTTGTTCTGGTGTGCAGGGCTCTATAGTGTCGTTTTGAGGGTAAGAGTTGAAACAGTTTGTGTCCGGGATGTGAGGGGTCTGTAACTATTTTCAGAACCCTCTTTTTGACTCGTGCAGTAGACAGTTCCTCCACAGAAGGCAGGTTGGTAACAATTGTTTTTTTTCTGCAATCCTAATTCCTCTCTGGAGTCTGTGTCTGTCTTGTTGGGTTGCAGAACCAAACCAGACAGTTATAGTGGTGCAGATGACAGACTCAATGATTCCCCTGTAGAACTGGATCAGCAGCTCCTTGGGCAGTTTGAGCTTCCTGAGTTGGCACAGAAAGAACCTTCTTTGTGGTGCTCTCTTGATGATGTTTTTGATGTTAGGTGTCCAATTTAGGTCATGTGATATAGTAGAACCTAGAAATTTGAAGGTCTCTAATGTTGATACCGTGTTGTCTAGTGTTGTAAAAGGTGGTAGTATGGGAGGGTTTCTTCTAAAATTTACCAGCATTTGAAGTTACAACAGTGACTTACAACTGATTCTTGCATTTGTGGCTTGTACTTACATGCCAATTGGGGTTATAACTGCCTCCTCTCTCACCATAGCAACTCTGAGCACTGGGCAGTGTTTAAGCAAAGCCTCCATCTATATTATATTTTAGGAAGTGATTTTATTATCGCTTTGGGTCGTGTTTCATCGAACAATTGTTTTATTGTACTCTTGTGTTTTACGGTCTTTATCACACCATAGGCCAGGATGGGGAGAAATAGACAAGTAATTGGAAAAGAGTGGATATATTAGCCCTGTGCTTCTAAAGCAGCTGTCGGTCTCAGATACCTCCAAACTGCGTCCTCCCAGGCATGTGGGGACTACAAGTCCCAACATTCCCAGCAGATATGGCCCATAAGTCATCATTTCTGAACATTCTGGAGACCGCCAAATGCTTAGATTAGCTCAATGTTTTTTTCAATGTCTGTAACTTTAAGTTGGGTGGACTTCAACCAGTTTAAAGTTGCAAAACATTGAGAAAAACTGCCTTAGCTCTTAAACATCATTTTGCTGGTCTGGAGAGGATTAATCACAGACTTTTCCGATAGAATTCAACCAACTATCTGAGGTCTTCTGTAGAGTTTCTTATCTTGGGATGAGAAATTCAAGTGTAGTAAGACCACACCTGGAATCCTGCCAGAAAGAAGATGACAATGGATGATCACTTAAATATGTGCCAGCGGTTGTATGGTAGCAGCCGAAAAGCTAATACGATCCTTGGTTGTATAAACAGAGGCACAGATTCAAAATCATGTTAGAATAGAATAGAATAGAATAGAATAGAATAGAATAGAACAGAACAGAACAGAACAGAATAGAATAGAATAGTATAGAATAGAATAGAATAGAAATACAGAATAGAATAGAATATAGAATAGAATAGAATAGAATAGAATAGAATAGAATAGAATAGAATAGAATAGAATAGAATAGGAATATAGAATAGAATAGGAATACAGAATAGAATAGAATAAAATAGAATATAGTATAGGAATATAGAATAGAATAGGAATATAGAACCGAATAAAATATAGAATAAAATATAGAATACGAATATAGAATAGAATAGGAATACAGAATAGAATAGAATATAGAATAAAATAGAAATACAGAATAAAATAGAAATACAGAATAGAATAGAATATAGTATAGGAGTATAGAATAGAATAGGAATATAGAATAGAATATAGAATCGAATCGAATAGAATATAGAATAAAATAGAAATACAGAATAGAATAGAACAGAATAGAAAATAGAATTCTGGGAGTTGAAGTCCCCAAGTCTTAAAGTTGCCCAGTTTGGAGACCTCTGGCATAAGCTCTCCTGTTTGAGCAGGGGCTTGGATTAGAAGACCTCCAAGGTCCCTTCCAGTTCCATTCTGATTGATCGATTGAGGCACTCTTGGAGGAGGGATTTATTTTATAGCCTGCTGAGCCCCCCCCCCCCCCCCAGGAAGAAAAGCATCGAGGCACCTGGCAATTTCTCTCCAATTGTTTGCTGACATGATGAAAGAGAAGAGGTACAACCGAGCATTTCTCTCCAGGGCAGAAAGTGGGCCTTGCAGTGAGCAAAGTTAGCACACCTCAGCGATTTGTGGAAGGCTGCATAGTGGTCTCCGTTAGACAGTTGCTGTTCCAAGAAACAAGGGTGATTTATGTGCCTGTCATGGAAAAGATTTGCAGGGCAGTTTTAAAGAAGCCCACTCGCCCACCTTTCGGGTAGCTTCCCAAGATGCTGGAAACAAAGACAAATAGCTTTATTATCGATCTCTTTAATTTACCGCACTGCTATCGTGCCACCGGTGTTCCTTCTTCAGCTGTCTCCGCACGACAATCTTGTGAGGCAGGTTAGGCTGAGAGATTTTGATTTGATCCAGAAAGATGGTTGAGGAGGATGGATTTGAATCTGGTGGTTCCCCAGGAATAGCTAACTGTAACGCTAAAGGAATAAGCTGTGAAATAGGAAGATTAAAAGTAACATTTCAGCTTGGTTGGGAACTTAATTCCTGGGCAGAATGCAAATTTTGGTTCTTTCTTTCTTTCTTTCTTTCTTTCTTTCTTTCTTTCTTTCTTTCTTTCTTTCTTTCTTTCTTTCTTTCTTTCTTTCTTTCATTCTTTCTTTCTTTCTTTCTTTCTTTTCTTTCTTTCCTTTTTCTTTCTTTCTTTCTGTTTCTTTCTTTCCTTTTTCTTTCTTTCTCTCTTTCTTTCTTTCATCTTTCTTTTCCTTCCTTCCTTCCTTCCTTCCTTCCTTCCTTCCTTCCTTCCTTCCTTCCTTCCTTCCCTCTTTCTCTCACAGATTTATAAAGCTGTCCAACTCACCTATAGCACTATATTATGCTAAATATGGATTTTGCCAAACAGTTGAATATCAATCCCGTTTGCATTTCGACTTTGCCTCCAAGGGGCAGAGGGATAAACTAGGTTTATAGACCTTGAGTCTGCAGGGACAGGAGTTTAGCCAAGGAAACCACTTGGTTATCTAACATGTGGATCCTGCTGATCTTCAACGTATCACCACAACTGAGCCCAGAATCTCTGTTGCTAAGAGAGAGACAGTTTTGTTAAGTGAATTTTGTCTCATTTTATGACTTTTCTTGCCACCGTTGTTAAGTGAATCATTGCAGTTGTGAAATTAGTAACATGGTCATTAACTGAGTCTGGCTTCCTCCATTGACTTTGCTTGTCAGAAGGCTGCAAAAGGGAATTAAGTAACCCCAAGGACGCTGCCACCATCATAACTACAAGTCAGTTGCCAAGCATCTGAATTTTGAACCCGTGGCCATGGAGACACCGCAACGGTTGTAAGTGTGAAAAACGGCCATAAATCAGTGCCGTTGTAATTTTGAACAATCAATAAACAATTGTTGTAAGTCAGGGACTACCTGTAACAGAATAACAGAATAACGAACAATAGCAACTACCAGAAGACTGAGCAACGGAGTTGAAAGTGTCTGTAAAAGTCTTCTAGTCCTGTGGTCTCCAACCAGTGGGCCAGGGACCACTGGTGGTCCATGAGAAAATTTGGGTGAGCCGCAGAGAAATCTCACCCCCAGAGAACCCCCCCCCAAAGCAATTAATCCAGGCTGCGCAGCCCACATGGCCTGCGGGAACCCTCTCCACCCACTCACTCCTTTCCTGGCAAACTTGCCTGCTAAGTAGTTATTTTTCCTTTTTTGTTCCTCCAGACCATCAGCTCTTCTGCTGTGCCAGGAGATTTAGATTAGCTAGAAAGCAGGAAATGATTGGATTTCTTGCTTTCTAGCTCGTCTTTAGATCTTTGGCTCTGCTTTTAAGCACAGCCAAACCTCCCTGAGGACCGAAGCTTCTATTTTTCAGTGCAGACTCAGGTAGCCAATGACAGAAAGATAGATCTCTGAGTGAATCTGTGATTCTGTGAGCAACTCAATCTGCCTGCCCGCTTCGCCTGATTTTGGGTAAAAGTTGCTCTTTTGTTATAAAAGAAAATCAACATTTACATAAATATTTATAATATTTACATACAAGCCATGCCCAGCCAGTCACATGACCACCAAGCCACACCCACAAATTAGGCCATGCCCACAGAACTGGTTGTTAAGAAATTTGAACCCCACCCCGTCTCTGTGTGTTTGTGTGTGTTTGTGTGTGTGTGTGTGTGAGAGAGAGAGAGAGAGAGAGGGAGAGAGAGAAAGAAAGAGGGAGAGAGGTTAGATCAGATTTCTCTCTCTCTCTCTCTCTCTCTCCAACGTCAGCAAGCCACCGTCAGTCAAAATTCATATTAGTGGTCCCCAGGATTTAAAATTATGAGTTTGGTGGTCCCTGAGGTCCAAAAGGTTGGCAACCCCTGTTCTAGTCCAACCCCCTGCCATTGTATTCAAAACGGCCACTAAAAGAAGTTGAGAATTACCTGTAGTTTGGATTTCTTATCTTAACCTATGTGTGCTTCGAGTCCTACCCATCTTGTTTTATTTTATATTTAAAGATCCATTATTGATTTTTTTTTTTTTTTGCAAAATTACATGGAACACGGGGGGATGCTGTAAAAAGTCAAAAGTTGGCCATCCGTATTCCTATTATTGCCAAGAATGCATCTGTGCTCTGGTAAGTATTTGTACCAAATTAAATGGACAATAGCTGCAAACTCAGGAATCCTGTAGCGAAGGGCATCCACTTGCTGATAAAAAGCTTGGGTTTATTTTTCTTGCTAAGTGTTTGCCGCTGTCTGCTTTTAAGGTAACCGTGGATATGTTCACTCATTCTGTAGATATAAGCTGCTGAGAATCATTTTGTCTGCAGCTGGGGGGGTAGTGGAAATGGGTTTAGCAAATAAAATAAATCAGTTGAAAGAACCAAGAAAAAGTTCTCCTGAGTGTCTTCAGCACGGCAGACATTTTGTGAAGGCACCCACGGAATATCGTTCAAGTGTCAATTAGGCCCAGGGTTGGGATTCTACCAGTTTGCACCTATTCTCTAGAACCGGTTGTTAACATTCGAAGCAGTTTGGAGAACCGGTTGTTAGAAGAAATTACTGGTCTAATCCTGTAAGGAAGGCAGGAAGGAAACATTCTGGTGTCGCTTACAGAAACTGCCTCTCCGTTAACCCTTATTACATTCTTGGCAGCACTAGGCTTCCTGTCTCAGGAACTTCTCTGGAGTTTTTTTCTCCTCCTTTGCTGGTACTTTGCTTGCGTGGAGTGACCATTCAAAATTACAATGGCACTGAAAAAAGTGACTTATGACCATTTTTCACACTTACGACTGTTGCAGCATCCCCAGTCATGAGAGGCTAGGCGAGGAGATGAGTGCCTCGATGTGAGTGATGTTGAGTTGGCCACACCCAGCCAATAACATGACCACCAAGCCACGTCCACCTGGTCACATGGCCACCAAGCCATGCCCACTAACTAAGCCACGCCCACAGAACCATTTTGTTAAAAAATTTGAATCCCACCCCTGATTAGGTCTGAAGATCCAATTTACAAGGTTTTGGCCAGAGTTGGTTTTCTCAACCGTGGGAATTTCCAGGAGTGTGGACTTCAGCTCCCAGAATTGCAGTCAGAATATCTTTTGATAAGAATTCTGGGACTTGAAGTCCATACTCCTGGGAATTCCCAAGGTTGGGAAACACTAGTTTAGGGGCATCTTATCAGGGGTGGGTCAGGTTAGACAACAGAATTATTGCAATTGTGGAACAGAAGCTCTTCCCCTCTTTTTTCATGTGTCATATATAAAAGAGAGAGAGTCTATTGGTTAAGATGCAGGATAGAAACTGGGAGGCAATGAGATGGTGAATTCCCGCCTTAGGCATGAAAGCTGGCTAGATGACTTTGGGCCAATCACTAGGACTAGAAGACGGTGCGTTCTACTCCTAATTTAGGCAGGAAAGCTGGCTGGGCGACTTTGGGCCAATCACCAGGAGACGGGGAATTTTAGTCCCGCCTTAGGCATGAAAGCTGGCTGGATGACTTTGGTCGAATCACCAGGAGACGGGGAGTTCTAGTCCCACCTTAGGCATGAAAGGTGGCTGGGTGACTTTGGGCCAATCACCAGGAGACGGGGAGTTCTAGTCCTGCCTTAAGCATGAAAGGTGGCTGGGTGACTTTGGACCAATCACCAGGAGATGGGGAGTTCTAGTCCCGCCTTAGGCATGAAAGCTGGTTGGGTGACTTTGGGCCAATCACCAGGAGACGGGGAATTTTAGTCCCGCCTTAGGCATGAAAGCTGGCTGGGCGACTTTGGGCCAATCACTAGGACTAGAAGACGGTGCGTTCTACTCCTAATTTAGGCAGGAAAGCTGGCTGGGTGACTTTGGGCCAATCACCAGGAGACGGGGAATTTTAGTCCCGCCTTAGGCATGAAAGCTGGCTGGGTGACTTTGGGCCAATCACCAGGAGATGGGGAGTTCTAGTCCCGCCTTAGGCATGAAAGCTGGTTGGGTGACTTTGGGCCAATCACCAGGAGACGGGGAATTTTAGTCCCGCCTTAGGCATGAAAGCTGGCTGGGCGACTTTGGGCCAATCACCAGGAGACGGGGAATTTTAGTCCCGCTTTAGGCATGAAAGCTGGCTGAGTGACTTTGGGCCAATCACCAGGAGATGGGGAGTTCTAGTCCCGCCTTAGGCATGAAAGCTGGTTGGGTGACTTTGGGCCAATCACCAGGAGACGGGGAATTTTAGTCCCGCCTTAGGCAGGAAAGCTGGCTGGGCGACTTTGGGCCAATCACCAGGAGACGGGGAATTTTAGTCCCGCCTTAGACATGAAAGCTGGCTGGGTGACTTTGGGCCAATCACCAGGAGATGGGGAGTTCTAGTCCTGCCTTAGGCATGAAAGCTGGCTGGGTGACTTTGGGCCAATCACCAGGAGACGGGGAATTTTAGTCCCGCCTTAGGCATGAAAGCTGGCTGGGTGACTTTGGGCCAATCACCAGGAGACGGGGAGTTCTAGTCCCACCTTAGGCATGAAAGCTGGCTGGGTGACTTTGGGCCAATCACAAGGAGATGGTGAGTTCTAGTCCCGCCTTAGGCATGAAAGCCGGCTGGGTGACTTTGGGCCAATCACCAGGAGACGGTGAGTTCTAGTCCCGCCTTAGGCATGAAAGCTGGCTGGGTGATTTTGGTCGAATCACCAGGAGACTGGGAGTTCTAGTCCCACCTTAGGCATGAAAAGTGGCTGGGTGACTTTGGTCGAATCACCAGGAGACGGTGAGTTCTAATCCCGCCTTAAGCATAAAAGCTGGCTGGGTGACTTTGGGCCAATCACCAGGAGACGGTGAGTTCTAGTCCCGCCTTAGGCATGAAAGGCAGCTGGGTGACTTTGGGCCAATCACCAGGAGATGGTGAGTTCTAGTCCCACTTTAGGCATCAAAGCCAGCTGGGTGACTATGGGCCAATCACAAGGAGATGGTGAGTTCTAGTCCCACCTTAGGCAGGAAAGCCAGCTGGGTGACTATGGGCCAATCACCAGGAGACGGGGAATTTTAGTCCCGCTTTAGGCATGAAAACTGGCTGGGTGACTTTGGGCCAATCACCAGGAGATGGGGAGTTCTAGTCCCGCCTTAGGCATGAAAGCTGGCTGGGTGACTTTGGGCCAATCACAAGGAGATGGTGAGTTCTAGTCCCGCCTTAGGCATGAAAGCCGGCTGGGTGACTTTGGGCCAATCACCAGGAGACGGTGAGTTCTAGTCCCGCCTTAGGCATGAAAGCTGGCTTGGTGATTTTGGTCGAATCACCAGGAGACTGGGAGTTCTAGTCCCACCTTAGGCATGAAAAGTGGCTGGGTGACTTTGGGCCAATCACCAGGAGACTGGGAGTTCTAGTCCCACCTTAGGCATGAAAAGTGGCTGGGTGACTTTGGTCAAATCACCAGGAGACGGTGAGTTCTAATCCCGCCTTAAGCATAAAAGCTGGCTGGGTGACTTTGGGCCAATCACCAGGAGACGGTGAGTTCTAGTCCCGCCTTAAGCATGAAAGGTGGCTGGGTGACTTTGGACCAATCACCAGGAGATGGTGAGTTCTAGTCCCGCCTTAAGCATGAAAGGTGGCTGGGTGACTTTGGGCCAATCACCAGGAGATGGTGAGTTCTAGTCCCAACTTAGGCACAAAGCAGCTGGGTGATTTTGAGCCAGTGATACTCTCTCAGCCCAACCTCCCTCACAAGGTTGCTGTTGTAGGGAAAATAGGAGAAGGAAGAAGTATTAGCTATGTTCACCGCCTTGAGTTGTTTGTAAAAACAAACAAACAAACATAGGCTGGATATACATTAAATAAATAACAAAAGGGGCATGCTTAATTTTTTTTTTAACATCTCCTTAGAACGGCCAGATGTTGTCCTCTTATCAGCTGCTCCTAGGAATCGATTCAAAATCAATCTAGAAATGGTTTGAAATAAATAAATAAATAATCAGTTACCCTACTAAACTGGGCTTCCTTAAGTTTTGTCAAAGGTTGCCCTGGATTGAGCAAGCGGTCATGAAAAAAATCAAATTAAGAACCTTTTCCTCTTGGGCTCCGCCTGACTCTCCCCAAAGTTGGTCAGTTGACAATATTGTACATTCTGGTTCACCGTCGTTTCGAAGTGAGTCTAGAAAACGGCACCAGGATGAAAAGACTCACCCCAAAGCTTGCAGGAAGACTTCCCTGAGCCTCATCCATCACTCACTGCTGAAGGATCTCGTGCTTGAAGTGGTCCAGCCGGAGCTGCATCCGATGAAGTTGTCTGTGTCTCTTTTGATTGCCTTCGACAGCTGGGTAGGTGCCAGCTCGGTGAGATGGTCTCGCAACGTCTCTCCGGATTAGCATTTAGCTCTGACACCCTCAATCAGCATCTGGGCCTGGGGAGGAATGAGGGGAATGCAAAGATGGCTCTTCCAGGATCAGCCGCACTCAGAACCGCTGATCTGTACCGGACACACTGATGCTTTCGAGCAAACATCCGTGTGGCCTGCCTCCCAAAGCGTTGTGTGCAGTTGTATGGATAGGCAGGCAGAAGATGGACTGCTGAAGAGCAGAGCAGACGCCGACAACTTAGAATCAGGAAGGGCTCTTAGAGGTCTTCTAGTCCAACCCCCAGCCCATGGCAAAGGTCCTCGTACCATCACCAGAGCCGCAGTGGCGCAATGGTTAGAGTGCGGTACTGCAGGCTCCTTCTGCTGACTGCCGGCTGCCTGCACTCTCACCAGGCTCCAGGTTGACTCAACCTTCTGTCCTTTCGAGGTGGGTAAAATGAGGACCCAAAATTGTTGGGGGCAAGAAGCTGACTCTGTAAACCCCTTAGAAAGGGCTGGAAAGGATTGCGAAGCAGTATATAAGTCTAAGGCAGGGGTCTCCAACCTTGGCTCCTGGAAGCCTGGCGGACTTCAACTCCCAGAGTTCCACAGCCAGCTGGCTGTGGAATTCTGGGAGTTGAAGTCCACCAGGCTTCCAGGGGCCAAGGTTGGAGACCCCTGGTCTAAGGGCTATTGCTGTCACAAATGAATGGTTGTCCTTGTCCAATCTCTTCTTTAAAAACTCCAGTGATGTCACAGCCACAAGCCATTCCACTGGTTAATTGTTACAACTGTCAGGAAATTTCTCCTTAATTCCAGGTTGCTTCTCTCATTGATTACTTTCTATTCATTAGAAAGTCCTGCCTTCTTGTCCTGCCTTCTGGGCTTTGGAGAATAGATGGATCCCCATCTATTGGGGAAGCCCCTCAGATATTGGACGACTGCTATCATGTCATCCCAAGTCCTTCTCTTCATCAAACTACACATACCCAGTTCCAGCAACCGTTCTTTATATGCTTTATCCTCCAGTCCCCTCAACATTTTTGCTGCCGTTCCCTGCACTTTTTCTAACCCGGGGGGGAGGGGGAGGGAGGTGTCTCCAAACTTGACAGCTTTAAGACTTGTGGACTTCAACTCCCAGAATTCTTCCTCCAGTCATGTTAGCTCTGCCAATGGAAGAGAAGTTGCCCTCGGAAGTTGTGGGAGCTTCATCCCTGGAGGCTTTCAAGAAGAGACTGGGATGCCCTCTGTCAGAAATGGTGTAGGGTCTCCTGCTTGGGTGGGGGGTTGGACTAGATGACCTACAAGGTCCCTTCCAGCTCTGTTAATCTGTATGATAACCTGTATTATTAATCCCTCGCGCAGCTACTACTGTTGGGCCAGGTTTTCACTTATGCCAGGGGTCTCCAACCTTGGCTCCTGGAAGCCTGGCGGACTTCAACTCCCAGAGTTCCACAGCCAGCAAAGCTGGCTGTGGAATTCTGGGAGTTGAAGTCCGCCAGGCTTCCAGGAGCCAAGGTTGGAGACCCCTGACTTATGCTATACCTGTGCATCTGGTTTTTTTCCTGCCTAAATGCAAATTCTTACTTTTCTCACCCCTGAACTGCATCTTGCTGGATCGGCCATTTAGTTACTTACAAGTTTTAGGGCATTGTGTTGGAAAAGAGTAACAAGGGATGCACAAAGAGGAGAATGGACCATTTGTCACCTCCCCGAATGCTTTCATATGTACGAGACTATTTACGATCCTCCTTAATTGTGGTGATATTCCTGCGGCACTCACAATTCTTTCCTCTATCTGTTCTGCTCAGCCTGATGGATCGTTGGCTGCCAGGGAGAGGATGGGAAAAGAAATAAATAGAGAACACAGCCAGGAAGGCAGAGAAGAGATAGGAGGCAAACACCTGCCAACCGATGGGAATCGGTTGTTACGCACACACACACACACACACACACACACTCCCAGATTCGGCTTAGGGCTGCTTGCTCACAGACTTATGGTTGTGGTCTGTCAGCAGCAGATTTGGACAGTGGGGAGGAACATAGGCCAGTCTAGGAGTCTGGGGAGGACTCAGATGAGGATCCTGTGTCCAATACAGAGATGGGGCCAGAGCCATCTCGGAGTGAGATGCTGCTTTTGAAGCCTCCAGAGTCTGGCAGCAGCAAGGCAGAGGAATAGCGGGAGCCTGTTCCCAGTGCGCACTTGTGCAGAGCTGCCAGAAGGCAAGAACAGCTAAGACAAAAGGAGTGATTTGGGAGTAAGGCTTGGAGGGGATTGCTCTTCCCCAAAGACATAAAGGCAGAGCAAAGGGACAGGAGCCTTTGCAGGAAGCAACTTTGTTCATACTGGTCGGTTTGAAACCTGAAGCTCGGTGTTGAATTTGTGCTCCGTTTTGGCCTTGTATAACTAATTGGACATTTTGTCATTGGCAGCATTTCAAGGGAGATAAAGGTGGGTGCTTATCAGACTTATCCCGAAGGACTTTGACAGATTTCCATGAAACTATTTACAAACTGTTTGAGACTCGTTTTATGGGCTGTGAATGACTATAATTCACAGTCATTGAAATAAAAGGGATTTGGGACTAACGTGTGTTTGTGAGTGTCTCCATAAGGCTTGGCCAGAACACTTACAAGCCTGGTCAAGAGCCACCATTCAAACCATTTTGAAGCACAACTGGGAATAGAAAGATACCCAGTGAATCTGAAATAACAATATACAGGCGGCCCTTGACGTATGACCAAAACCAAGCCTGAAATTTCGGTTGCTAAGTGAGTCCATCGTCAAGCAAGTTCTGCCCTGTTTGACGACTGTTCTTCACTGCTGTTAAGTGAATCACTGCAGTTGTTAAGTTAGTCACCTGGTTGTGAAGCGAACCTGGATTCCCCATTGAGTTTGCTCATCAGAAAGGTCACAAAAGCGGGACCGTCATAAATATGAGTCAGTGTCCAAGCATCTGAATGTTGATCGTGTGACCATGGGGACACTTCAATGGGGCCAGGGTTCAAGTCTGTCAAGATCCGTCTGGATCTTGAGGCTATCTTCTCCGATTCCTGTCCCAGAACAGCTAGTCCCAAAAAAATAAAAAATAAAAATTAGCGCTGAAATATTTTTAGTCTTGGCGCTGCTTCGAAGAAAACACCAAATCCATATCCATTTAAGCAAGCCGTGGAACTGGTAAAAATGGTGTTTTTTCTTCTCTCTCTCTCTGAATCTCTCCGCACTCTGGGCCCTTAGGGGAAAATATAATAAAATTCATAATACCTCTAAATATTCAGTGAGAACTATCATATCAATAATTAGCTTCATTCGGAATTTTTTGGTAGCCATTGGCTGTCGCTCAGAAATCCTGGTTAGTGAACCTGGTTATTGATATCGTACGACATATCTGGGATCTTTCGTAAGAGTTGAGCCATGTCGCTTTTGCTCAAAATACCACCTGACTTGCGACCGTATTTTTTTTTTTTTTCCCCTTCTCTTGGGAAGCTTAAAGATCACACCGTGAAATTCAGTAATAAATCACCAAATTTTTAGCGGTGTGGTTTTCATTAAAGGGAAGAAGGGGAAAAAAGGCATCGAAAGAGGTATGATAAAACAGTGGTGGGTGTTGCAATTTTTAAACAACAACAAGAACAACAACAAGAACAACTTCTTAAACAATATAAAATCGTAGCCTCACTTTATGACATGGTTGTACTCCCTAGAGTCATGTCATGCCCTTGTCAGAGGTTGTTGTGGTTTGCTGGCAGCAGGAGTGGATGACTGAGGTCTCGGAGAGCGACGACTCAGATAAAGGACTGCATGGGATGCAGGGATGGGGCCAGGACCATCAGGGAGTGGAGTGCTGCCTTTGGAGATTGGGGAGGCCTGGCACTAGTGAGGAAGAGTCCCCTGAGGAGCCTGTGCCCAGGGCGCGTGCATGCAGGGCTGCTTGAAGGAAATAGCAGCTGCAGCAGCACAGGCAACTCGGGAGTAAGGCTGCAAGGTATGGCTCCTCCCTGAGAAGGTAAAAGCCAGCTGAGAAACTGGAGTTCTTTGCAGGAAGCAAAGAAGTTTTTGCACTTAAGCTTTGTGGACATTCGGAATATCTTGGTTGGTGTTTGGAGACTCTTTGTGTTTGGAATATTTCTTAGTAACTTTATCTCGTGTTCTTGGCAGCCTTGCACCACCTTGGCAAGGCTCGTTCTTATCAGAGATGATTACTTTGAAACAACCTTTTAACCGGGAAGGAACCAAATTCGTAAAGAATCATGAAAAGGTTTTGCTGTTACCTCCGTTTGGTGTTTGTTTCCTTGGAACAAGGTTTGGGTCAGAGCGGAGTCTGTATCCGAGGTCGAAGACAAACAGCCCGACAGGGAGGGGGAGTGTGACTCTGTTGGCTGTGGAGGAGGCTGGGGAAGGGCAAAGTCCAGCAGGGCAGAGCAGAGAAGAGGTAGAACAAGGGAGAGGGAATTCAGAGGAAGGCCCAGGTCCACCCCATTTTCATCCTAGCGCACGAAGGGAGGAATGGAGAAGGGAGCAACGTGGGTGGCATAGCTTCCGGGGGAGGAAAGGGCCCTGATTCTCTTCATTAGCCACAGCTGAAAAGACAGTTGATGAGAAAAGCAGGCTGCATGCGGCAGGCGGTTGGGAACAAACATGCATTTATCCTGTGTTGTCATTGATTATCTGTGTTCCTGGGGTCTTCCCATCTGAGTTTTGCTGTGCCTTCAAGTCTGAAATTCTTGCTCCTGCCCTGCCAAACTAATTACTTCAGTTTGGCTGGTTTGGACTTTAAGTTACAGTTTGTGTTGACCATGTTTTGGACTTAATTTTCTGCAGTTAAAGGCTGTTCCTGGAAGAGTTTTTCTCCAGCCAGAAGGTAACCTGGACATCAGGGGCAAAGTTGGGGAGATCATAAAGGGATTCTTATTATCTGACTGTGTTGCCTTTGTGCCACGCCCCTTTGGGTCATCACAGGTCACAGGTGAAAAAAAAAATGCTATAAAAAAAGATTGACGACAGCTGCCAGTTCTCCAAGATAGGCCAACCTTGGAAATCAAAGACCCCCCTGAGCCAAAATTACCTTGATTACAGTCCTCGGCTTGTTACAACCATTCATTTAGTGACCGTTTGAAGTTACCACGGCACTGACCAAAGTGACTTAAATCTGTTTTTTTTCACACTTACGACCATTTGAACATGCGCATGGCCACGTGATCCAAATTCAGATTTTCTTGGCCCCTGACTCGTATTTATGACAGTTGCAGTGTCCCAGGGTCACGTGATTCCCTTTTGCAATTTTCAAAAGGCTGATCAGCCAGGAAAAAACTGCCAAGAGACCGAAGAAATTGAAAATGGATAAAAGCACCCAATTCTGATTCCATCCACTTTCTGCCTTGCGTCTTGACCTGCAGTTTTCTTGTGAAATTTGCCTATTGTAGGTAATTTTCCAAAAATTGATAGGGTTTGCACATTTTTTTCTCTCTTCCCCTTTAACATAACCTGGTTTTACACCTAATTTTCACCCAGGCTGTGTAGTTTCCAATAATGAAAGCAATTTTGAGGTACAGGGTGTTCTTGGCTTGAATCCCACACAGTGGTGGGATTCATTTTCTTTTTTTTACTATCGGTTCTGTGGGTGTGGCTTGCTGGGCGTGGCAGGGGAAGGTTACTGCAAAATCCCCCTTCCCTCCCCATCCCACTAACCTTCTTTCCAGCTCCGTTCTCCTGTACAGGGCAACCGAAGAAGACCCAGCCGATCAGCTATGGGTGCGGCTTGGTGGGCATGGTATGTCTTGGTGGGCGTGGCATGCATTGGTGGGCGTGGCAAGGGAAGGTTACTGGAAAATCTCCCTTCCCTCCCCATCCCACTAACCTGCTTTCCAGCTCCGTTCTCCTGTGCAGGGCAACCAAAGGAGACCCAGCCAATCAGCTATGGGTGCGGCTTGGTGGGCATGGTATGTCTTGGTGGGTGTGGCATGCATTGGTGGGCGTGGCAAGGGAAGGTTACTGGAAAATCCCCCTTCCCTCTCCATCCCACTAACCTGCTTTCCAGCTCCATTCTCCTGTGCAGGGCAACCCAAGGAGACCCAGCTGATCCGCTGGGACTCGATGGGAGGCAGAGAAGAGATGGGGGTTGGCGGGGCCAGTCAGAGGTGGGATTGGCCGGTTCTCTGAATGAAAACTCAAAATTTCTGCTACCAGTTCTCTAGAACCGGTCCAAACTGGTTGAATACCACCACTGCAACCATATTTGAAGCCAACACTTCTCTCGCTAAGCAAGACATTGGTCCAATGAGTTTGGCCTGATTTTACGACCTTTCCTGTCGCGTTTGTTGTGAATCGCTGCTGTTGTTAAGTTAGGGATATGGTTGTTAAGTGAATCCAGCTTCCCCCTTGGCTTGGCTTGTCCAAAGGTCGCAAAAGGGGATCGCTTGACCCCACTTTGCGACACTGCGACTGTGGTAAACAAGAGTCAGTTGCCGAGCGTCTGAATTTTGATTTAACCATGGGGACGCTGCAATGATCGTAAGTATGAAAATTGGTCACAACTCACTTTTTTCAGCGCCGTTGCTCACTAAAGGCACTGTCGTAAGTTGAGGACTTCCCGTATGCTTGTATAAAGGTTCCAGAGAGATCGGATTCTTCACTCTGAGAATCAAGCAGCGGGAACAGACAAGCTGTGGTTTGATCCATCCAAGTTCCAGCCAGAGATTGGATACTCAGCTGGTTCGGATCGGTTCTGGAGAACCGGTAGCGGAAATTTTGAGTAGTTTGGAGAACCGGCCGATCCAACCTTTGACTGGACTTGCCTGTTGTGGTTCACTGGCAGCCTGTGCAGACGGCAGTGGAATTGGATAGTGGGGAAGAACGGGGACCAGTCTGGGGAGGACTCGGATGAGGATCCCATGTCCAATGCAGAGATGGGGACTAGGGCCATCTGGGAGTGGGGTGCTGCCTTTGGAGTCTGGCAGAAGCGAGGAGGAGGACCCAGGGGAGCCTGTTCCTAGTGTGCGTGGGCACAGAGCTGCCAGAAGACAAGACCAGCTGAGACAAAAGCGGCAATTTGGGAGTTACTCTGGGAGATGAGTGCCCCTCCTATAAGGGATAAAAGTCAGGCAAAGGTGACGGAACCTTTGCAGGTAGCAAAGTAGTTCGATTGCTTCCGAGTCCTCCTCGAAGCTCTGTGTAGTTTGGTTGATTTTTTTTCTTGTATTTTGACTGGTTTCTTTTATCGTTCATTGGATACTTCTGTTTTTGGCAGCATTCCAGAGCACTGAAAAGCTTGCTCTTATCTGGAGGAACTGTGTATAATTCGTTTTGGCTGGGAATGCAAGCAATTCCCAGCATTGCATTAAGAAAGATTTTACGTTTCAATTCAGTTTGTGTTTTATGAAGTTGGACGAAGCCTGGGTCAGAACCCCGCCAACCCCATCTCTTCTCGGCCTCCCATCGAGTCCCAGCTGATCGGCTGGCTCTTCTTTGGTTGCCCTGCCCAGGAGAAGGGAGCTGGAAAGCAGGTTAGTGGGGTGGGAAGGGAAGAGGGATTTTGCAGTATATGCTTCCCCTGCCACGCCCACCAAGCCACGCCCGCCAAGAGAAACTCCACCCACCAAGCCACGCCCGCCAAGAGAAACTCCACCCACCAAGCCACGCCCGCCAAGAGAAACTCCACCCACCAAGCCACGCCCGCCAAGAGAAACTCCACCCACCAAGCCACGCCCGCCAAGAGAAACTCCACCCACCAAGCCACGCCCGCCAAGAGAAACTCCACCCACCAAGCCACACCCACCAAGCCACATCCACAAAACTGGGAGTAAAAAAAAAAATTGAATCCCACCACTGGTTCTAGCTATGCTGATTCAGACTAAAAAAATGTAAAGTTATGTGGAAAATTCACCTGGGAGACAGGAGGAAGAGCCACAGACTAGGTAATAGTCAGATCAGAGGGAATTTAGCTTGCAAAAGGAATGGAGGATGATGGAGAAAAATATCTCAGATGGGACCCTCTTCGGGTTCTTCTTTTTCCAGGCTGGTAAAATTCTTTTAAGCTTACCTGACAATAAAGGCAGATCTAGAACTCCCAGGTGTGATTCTTCTCTGACTACTTCTTAGACAGGTAAACAAACGTCTACCAAATGGTGAAGTCTACGAGGCTAGAAAGGAGGAGGCGGTGAGTTCTCGTGCAGTCTCAGGCATGAAAGCAGCTGGGTGACTTTATGGGGGCAATCATCAGGAGGTGGTGGGTTCTAGTTCCACCTTAGGCAGGAAAACATGTAGGTGACTTTGAGCCAATCACCAGGAGTCTGTGAGTTCTAATCCCGCCTTAGCCATGAAAGTGACTTGCTGACTTTGAGACAATTGCCAGGAGACGGCGAGTTCTGGTCAATCGTTAGTCACCAAAGCAGCTGAGTGATTTTTTTTTTGGGGGGGGGGGGGGGCAACCCTCAGGCGACTGGAATTCTAGTCCTCCCATAGCCATGAAAACAGGTGGGGGGACTTTGGACTCGTCCTTCCAATCAGCAGAGTTGCTGTGGTGGGGAAAAAGAGGAGAAAGGATTACTAGATGTGTTCAACCACCTGGAGTTATTTATTAAAAATAACCGAAGTGGGATTGAAGGCAAAAAAATGCCAACAGGAAATTCTCTCTCTCTCTCCCCCTCTTTTTCTCTCCTCCCTCCCTCTCTCTTCCTCTCCCTCCCTCTCTCTCTCTCTCTCCCTCTCTCTTCCTCTCTCCCTCCCTCCCTCTCTCCTCTCTCTTCCTCTCTCCCCCTCTTTTTCTCTCCTCCCTCTCTCTCTCCTCTCTCCCTCCCTCTCTCCCTCCCCCTCTCTCTCACTGCCTGTCTCCCTCCCTCTCTCCCCGTCTCTCTCCCTCTCTCTCTTCCTCTCTCCCCCTCTTTTTCTCTCCTCCCTCCCTCTCTCTCCTCTCCCTCCCTCCCTCTCTCTCTCCCTCTCTCTCTCTCCCTCTCTCCCTCCCTCTCTCTCTGTCTGCCTCCCTCTCTCTCTCTCCTCCTCTCTCCCTCCCTCCCTCTCTCTCCCTCCCTCCCTCTCTCCCTCCCTCTCTCTCTCCCTCTCTCCCCCTCTCTGTCTGTCTCCCTCCCTCCCTCCCTCTCCCTCTCTCTCCCTCCTTTCTCTCCTCTCTTTCAATCTCTCTCTCTCTTAACCTCTCTCTGTCTCTCTTTCTCATCTCTTTCAATCTCTCTCTCTGTCTCTCTCTGTTTCTCTCTCTGTCTCTCTCTCCTTTCTCTCTCTCCCCCTCTCTCTCCCCTCATTCTCACTGCCTGTCTCCCTCCCTCTGTCTCGCCCCCTCTCTCCCCTCTCTCTCCCCCTCTCCCCCTCTCTCTCACTGCCTGTCTCCCTCCCTCTCTCCCTCTCTTTCCCTCCCTCTCTCCCTCCCCCTCTCTCACTGCCTGTCTCCCTCCCTCTCTCCATCTCTCTCCCCCTCTCTCTCCTCTCTCTTCCTCTCTCACCCTCTTTTTCTCTCCTCTCTCTCTCTCTCCTCTCTCTCCCTCCCTCTCTCCCTCCCCCTCTCTCTCACTGCCTGTCTCCCTCCCTCTCCCTCCCTCTCCCTCCTCCCTCTCCCTCTCTCTCCCCCCTTTTCTCTCCTCCCTCTCTCTCCCTCTCTCTCCCTCTCTCTCTCCTCTCTCTCTCTCCTTTCTCTCTCTCCCTCTCTCTCCCTCTCTCTCCATCTCTCCCCCTCTTTTTCTCTCCTCCATCTCTCTCTCTCTCCCCTCTCTGCCTGTCTCCCTCCCTCCCTCCCTCTCTCTCCCCTCTCTCGCACTGCCTGTCTCCCTCCCTCTGTCTCCCCCCTCTCTCCCCCCTCTCCCTCTTTTTCTCTCCTCCCTCTCTCCCTCCCCCTCTCTCTCCCTCTCTCTCACTGCCTGTCTCCCTCCCTCCCTCTCTCCTTTCTCTCCCCCTCTCTCCCCCTTTTTCTCTCCTCCCTCTCTCTCTCCTCTCTCTCCCTCCCTCTCTCCTTTCTCTCCCCCTCCCCCCTCTTTTTCTCTCCTCCTGCTCTCCCTCCCCTCTCTCTCCCCTCTCTCCCCCTCTCTCTCACTGCCTGTCTCCCTCCCTCTCTCCCTCTCTCTCCCCCTCTCTCTCCCTCTCTCTTCCTCTCTCTCACTGCCTGTCTCCCTCCCTCTCTCTCCCCCTCTTTTTCTCTCCTCCCTCTCTCTTCCTCTCTCTCACTGTGTGTCTCCCTCCCTCTCTCCCTCTCTCTCCCCCTCTCTCCCTCTCTCTCTCTCCTCTCTCTCCCTCTCTCCCCCTCTTTTTCTCTCCTCCCTCTCTCTCCTCTCTCTCCCTCCCTCTCTCCCTCCCCCTCTCTCTCACTGCTTGTCTTCCTCCCTCTCCCTCTCTCTCCCTCCTTTTCTCTCCTCCCTCCCTCTCCCTCTCTCTCACTGCCTGTCTCCCTCCCTCTCCCTCCTCCCTCTCCCTCTCTCTCCCCCTTTTCTCTCCTCCCTCTCTCTCTGCCTGTCTCCCTCCCTCTCCCTCTCCCTCCCCATCTCTCTCCCTCTCTCTCTCCTCTCTCTCCCTCTCTCCCCCTCTTTTTCTCTCTTCCCTCTCTCTCTCTCTGCCTGCCTGCCTCCCTCTCTCTCCCCCCCCCCGTGTGTGTGTGTGTGTGTGTGAGTGTAATAATGAAAGGGTGGCAGCCCAGATTTATCAACCGTTTCTGAGCGTACTTCGCCGGTCCATTACTTTCGATTCTAAGAGGAGACCAATTGCTGGTTTTTGATTGCTGTTTGGCTTTCTAATCTGGGGTTTCAATAAGAGGATGCCCCCCCCCCCACCCCAGGAAACTTAACGGTCCGATTTTACCTGGATGTTTTCCCGTGGTGGCTTATTAGCCCCGTGGTTTATAATTGGGGCATGTGGAGAAGGGACAAGGCTGGAAGGGTGAAGCGGAGACCTGGTCCAGCTACAAAGAACCTCCCCGGTGAACATTGTGCATTTTAAATGCCACCGTTTTCCCCCCCCTCCCTCCGTTCCCTCCTCCAGGCAGCGGCTTGCAAAATTGATTAACAAATGCCCACGGAGAAGAAAATTGCCCCATTTTAGCAAAGAATAATGATTTTTTCTTTCCCTTCTTTCCCCCATTGTTTAACAGGAAGGCAGTCTTGATTAGCAGAAATTATAGAGCGGGTCACTTTCCTTCTTGGGCTCAACAGCAAACAGTGGCCGCTGTAGGGAGCGGGTGGCAGTGGCCGCTGAGCAGAAAAATGACACAGAGAAGGCACGAGGGCAAAAAAGCATCGATGCTGTTCCTGCTCCAACTTTCCAAAACGGGTTTCCGAAGGGCTGGATAAAAGGAGCAATGATTCATGTTGTTTTGATTGCAAGCTCAGGAAAAAAAAAAAAAAAGCTTTGATGACATCAATACGGGTAGTTCTTGACTTACGGGGGTTCATTGAGTGACATTTCAAATTACAACAACACTAAGAAAAGAGACTCATGGCTTTTTTTCACTCTCACAACCATTTGTAGCATCCCCAGGGTCATGCGAACCAAAGTTGGATGCTTGGCAAGTGACATTTCCCCCCGAACGCCATCACTCTGCTAAACATATAATTATCTTGACATTGTCCAACTATTTACTAAGTCTGCATTGCTATTACTACTACTATTAATCCCCCCATCCTTCCTTTCACCCCTCCCCTTCCACTTATGACTGTATGACTGTCACTTGTATCCTTACGATTTATATGGACTATTTCCTAGTATTTGATTGCTTATTGTACCCTATGGCTATTATTGTTGGACCTTATGATTCTTGACTCTTGATGAATGTATCTTTGCTTTTATGTACACTGAGAGCATTTGCACCAAGACAAATTCCTTGGGTGTCCAATCACACTTGGCCAATAAAGAAATCTATCTATCTATCTATCTATCTATCTATCTATCTATCTATCTATCTATCTATCTATCTATCATCTATCATCTACCTATCATCCATCTATTATTTATCATCTATTTATCCCAGTCATCTGCCTGCCTGCCTGCCTGCCTGTCTATCATGTATCTATTATCTTTCTATCATATATCTATTATTTATCATCTATCTATTGTCCTAATCATCCATCCATCCATCCATCTATCTCTACCTACCTATCTATCTATCTATCATCTACCTATCATCTACCTATCATCCATGTATTATTTATCATCTATTTATCCCAATCATCTGTCTATCTATCTATCTATCTATCTATCTATCTATCTATCTATCTATCTATCTATCTAGTATCTATTATTTATCATCTATTTATCCCAATCATCTGTCTGTCTGTCCGTCTATCTATCCATCTGGTATCTATCATCTTTCTATCATCTATCTATTATTTATCATCTATCTATTTATCCCAATCATCCATCCATCCATTATCTACCTATCATCCACCTATCATCTATCTATTATTTATCCCAGTCTCTGTCTGTCTGTCTATCTATCATGTATCTATCATGTATCTATCATCTATTTATTATTTATCATCTACCTATTTATTCCAATAATCCATCCATCCATCCATCCATCCATCCATCCATCCATCCATCCATCCATCATCTCTTTATCCCAATCGTCTGCCTGTCTGTCTGTTTGTCTATCTCATATTTATTTTATTGATTGATTTTCTATTGAATACATTTCTTAGTGCTTTATAAACACTGTGTTGTCTGGGTATTTAATTTGGTATTTAATACAAATTACATTCTTTAATCTCCACCCCTTTTTTCCAACTATTGCTAAAATAAATTCCATGTTTGATAATATTCTACATCCTCTTTCTCTCTTTCTTAATTTTCAATGTCAATCTATCCATTTCTGCACAATCTGGTATCTTCCTAATTATTTCTTCATCTCGCGGTATATCTCCATTTTTCCCGGTATTGTGCAACAATAATCCTCGCTTGCTGTTTAAGACATGTAATATTAAATAGCAACTGACTCATACTTAGGATGATTGCAGTGTCCCAGGGACACGTGATCCCTTTTTGCGACCATCATAAACAGGAGGTCAATGAGGAAGCCAGATTCACCTAATACAACCACGTTGTTAAAAATTGCAGTGATTTGCTTAACAACTGTGAAGATTGGATAGCCATTTGTCTGAAATGGGAGAGGGCTTCCTTTGTGAGCAGGGGGCTGGACTAGAAGACCTCGGGGGTCCCTTCCAACTCTTGTATTCTTTAATCTGGCTTTCTTTTAGATTTCATTTTGTGCGCCTGTCCGTAGAACATCTTGGTTTAGCTCAGTGAGAATGAGTAACAAATAAGACAATTAAGGATTTTCCACACTGTAAAATGGGCATTGGATTTTTCGTTTGAGGGTGTATCAATGAATGGGAAGGAGATGGGAAATCCATTTTTGTGGGCCCCTTGGTGCTCTCTGAGCTGGGTTGTCCCCAGGGGTGGGATTCAAATTTCTTAACAACTGGTTCTGTGGGTGTGCCCTAATTTGTGGACGTGGCTTGGTGGTCATGTGATTGGGTGGTCATGGCTTATTGATTGGGCATGACTCGGCAGTCATGTGACTGGCTGGGTGTGGCTTGTATGTAAATATTGTAAATATCTATGTAAATGTTGAATATTTTTATTTTTTAAAAAAGAGCAGCTTTTACCCCAAATGAGGGCAAAGCAGGCAGGCAGATTGAGTTGCTCCCAGAATCACAGATTCATTCAGAGATCGACCTTTCTGAAATCTGCTGCACTGAAAAATAGGAGCTTCAGTCCTCAGGAAGGTCCAGCTCTGCTCTCAGGCCAGTGGTGCAATTTGCTGGTTCTCCGAACTGTGCAGAATCGTAACAACCGGTTCTATAGAACTGGTCTGAACTGGTAGAATCCCACCCCTGGTTGTTCGGTGTTTACAGAGAACCAGGGATTCTTCAATTCTTCTGAGCTACGTTGATTCCCTCCCATTGAAATCCATGTTTAAACCAAGGAGAGAAGCAACTTGGAACTAAGGAGAAATGCCCTGACAGTGGGGGACAATTAATCATTGGAAACAGCTTGCCTTTAGAAGTTGTGGGTGCTCCATCACTGGAAGAGACGGGAGAGTTCAGATTAACAGAGTCGGAAGGGACCTTGGAGGTCATCTAGTCCAACCCCCCACCCCACCCAAGCAGGAGACCCTACACCATTTTTGACAGATGGCAGTCCAGTCTCTTTTTGAAAGCCTCCAGGGATGAAGCTCCCACAACTTCCGAGGGCAACTCCTGTTCCATGGGTTGATGGTTCTCCCTGTCAGAAAGTTTCCCCTTATTTCAAGGTTGAAACTCTCCTTGATCAGCTTCCATCCATTATTCCTTGTCTGACCTACAGGTGCTTTAGAAAAGAGCTGGACGCCCTCCTCCCCTCTGGGGCAGCCCCTCAAATATTGGAAGACCTCTGTCCTGCCTCCCCTGGTCCTTCTCTTCCCTAGACTAGCCAGGCCCAGAGTTCCTGCAACCATTCTTCGTATCTTTTAGCCTCCAGTCCCCTAATCCTCTTTGTTGCTCTTCTCTGCACTTTAGAGTCTCAAACTCTTTTTTACAGTGTGGTGACCAAAACTGGATGCAGGACTCTAGGTGTGGCCTTACTTTTATTTGGACTGTTTCCTAGTATGATTTGACTGCTTATTGTGCCCTATGACTATTTTTAAGTGTTGGACCTGATGATTCTCAACTCCTGATGACTGTATCTTTTCTTTTTATGTACACTGAGAGTATTTGCACCAAAGACAAATTCCTTGTGTGTCCAATCACACTTGGCCAATAAAGAATTCTATTCTATTCTATTCTATTCTATTCTATTCTATTCTATTCTATTCTATTCTATTCTATTCTACTCTATTCTAGTCTAGTCTAGTCTAGTCTAGTTCTAGTCTAGTCTAGTCTAGTCTAGTCTATCTATTCTGTATTTCTAGTCTATTCTGTATTTCTGTTCTATTCTATTCTGTATTTCTATTCTATTCTATTCTATTCTATTCTATATTCTATTCTATTCTCTATTTCTATTCTATTCTATATTCTATTGTATATTTCTATTCTATTCTATATTCTATTCTATTCTATTCTATATTCTATTCTCTATTCTCTATTCTCTATTCTCTATTCTCTATTCTCTATTCTCTATTCTCTATTCTCTATTCTCTATTCTCTATTCTCTATTTCTATCCTATCCTATCCTATCCTATCCTATTCTATTCTATATTCTATTCTATTCTCTATTTCTATCCTCCTATCCTATCCTATTCTATTCTGTATTTCTATTCTATTCTATTCTATATTCTATTCTATATTCTATTCTATATTCTATTCTATTCTCTATTTCTATCCTATCCTATCCTATCCCATCCTATTCTATTCTGTATTTCTATTCTATTCTATATTCTATTCTATTCTATTCTCTATTTCTATCCTATCCTATCCTATCCTATCCTATCCTATTCTATTCTGTATTTCTATTCTATTCTATTCTATTCTATTCTATTCTATTCTATTCTATTCTATTCTATTCTATTCTATTCTATATTCTATTCTATTCTATTCTGTTCTAATTTCTATCCTATCCTATCCTATCCTATCCTATTCTATTTGTCACTTGTCTGAAACGATATCAGGTTTCCTGCTTGAGCAGAGGATTGGATTACAAGACCTCCAAGGTCCCTTCCAACCCTATTATTCTAAGTTTTAAGAGTCCAATGTCCTCAAAGGCTTCTCCCCCTTAGCGCCTCAACTCTGTGCCATCCCCAGATCTGATGGACTGAGGGTGACCTGATCGCAGTCTTCCCACATTTGAGGGGCTGCCATGAAGGAGAGGGAGTTGAAGTCCACCCACCTTGAAGCGGTTGAGAAAAACAGAAATAGACCCCCTCATGCTGGGTTCTGTTGCTTGTCTGTGAGATTTTTGAAAGGTGGCAATTCAGGCTTGCAAATTTTATTTGTTTCACCTGAAGAGCCCACCTAGGTAGAGCTTATATTAATTAATATGCTCTTTTTTCCTCCCTTCGTATGATGATTCTGTGTGCTTTGGATACATGCTGTTCCTCGTAGAAATCTTCATTATAAATTGCGGCTTTCCAGCTGCGGCCTCTTGAAGTATTAATAATGATGACCAAAAAAATAAGAAAATAAAGAACTTTTCACACCTTATTTTTCCGGTCGTCCTTGAGTTACGACCATAACGGAGCTCAATATTTCTGGGGCTAAGAGAGACATGTGTTAAGTGAGTTTTGCTGCCATTTTGCAACCTTTCTTGTCACAGTTGTTAAATGAATCACTGCAATTGTAGTATTGGTAACATGGTTGCTCAATAAAACTGGCTTCCCTATAGACTTTGGTTGTCAGGAGATTTGGAAGGGCCCCATCATCCAGCCAGAACTGAAAAAGCTTCTTGGATGAGAAGCGAAAGGTCTTCAAAGAAAAAAACAAGAAAGTCCAGCTGCCTCTTGAAAAAGCACCTCTGGGACAACTGAGGACACAGGCAAATCTCCAAGTGGCCTCAATGACTTTCTAAAAGGATGCAAATGACCAGCTGTCTGCAAGGAGTATCAATCCTTCTGATCCTCAGAAGGAGCTGGAGAAGCTTCTGGGATGGGAAGTGAAATGTCTTCAAAAGAAAAAAACAACAACAGAAAGTCCAGTTGCCTTTTGAGAAAAGCACCTGTAAGAACAACCATGACCTGGATGACTGATAATTTCCCATAAACATTTATATTTTATGATTTTAAGGCTTATAATGTAAGCTAGAGAAAGAAAGAAAGAAAGAAAGAAAGAAAGAAAGAAAGAAAGAAAGAAAGAAAGAAAGAAAGAAAGAGAGAGGAAAGGGAAAGGAAGGAAGGAAGGAGAAAAGGAGAGAGAGAGAAAGAAAAGAGAGAGAGAGAGAAAGAAAGAAAGAAAGAAAGAAAGAAAGAAAGAAAGAAAGAAAGAAAGAAAGAAAGAGAGAGGAAAGGGAAAGGAAGGAAGGAAGGAGAAAAGGAGAGAGAGAGAAAGAAAAGAGAGAGAGAAAGAAAGAAAGAAAGAAAGAAAGAAAGAAAGAAAGAAAGAAAGAAAGAAAGGGGAGGGAAAGAAGGAAGGAGGGAGGGAGAAAGGGAGAAAGGGAGGGAAGGAAGGAAGAAAGAAGAAAGGAAAGAGAAAGAAAGAAAAGGTTGAAAGAAAAAAGGAAGGAAGGAATGATAGAAAGGAAACAAGAAAGACTTAAAGAGAGGTAGAAAGAAAGAAGGGGAGGGGAGGGGAGGGAAAGAAGGAAGGAGGGAAAAAGGGAGGGAAGGAGGGAAGGAAGGATAAAGAAGGAAAGGGAAAGAAAAAAGGGTTGAAAGAAAAAGGAGGGAAGGAATGATAGAAAGGAAACAAAAGAAAGACTTAAAAAGAGGTAGAAAGAAAGAAAGAAAGAAAGAAAGAAAGAAAGAAAGAAAGAAAGAAAGAAAGAAAGAAAGGAGGGAAGGGGTGGCCAAGAAGGAAGGAGGGAGAAAGGGAGGGAAGGAAGGAAGGAAGAAGGAAGGAAAGAGAAAGAAAGAAAGGGTTGAAAGAAAAAAGAAAAGAAGGAATGATGGAAATGAAATGAAAGAAAGACTTAAAAAGAGGTAGAAAGAAAGAAAGAAAGAAAGAAAGAAAGAAAGAAAGAAAGAAGAGGGAGGGAAGGAAGGAAGGAGGGAGGGAGAAAGGGAGAAAGGGAGGGAAGGAAAGAAGAAAGAAGAAAGGAAAGAGGAAGAAAGAAAGGGTTGAAAGAAAAAAGGAAGGAAGGAATGATAGAAAGGAAACAAGAAAGAAAGACTTAAAGAGAGGTAGAAAGAAAGAAGGGAAGGGGAGGGGAGGGAAAGAAGGAAGGAGGGAAAAAGAGAGGGAAGGAGGGATAAAGAAGGAAAGGGAAAGAAAAAAGGGTTGAAAGAAAAAGGAGGGAAGGAATGATAGAAAGGAAACAATAGAAAGATTTAAAAAGAGGTAGAAAGAAAGAAAGAAAGAAAGAAAGAAAAGAAAGAAAGAAAGAAAGGGGAGGGAAAGAAGGAAGGAGGGAGGGAGAAAGGGAGAAAGGGAGGGAAGGAAAGAAGAAAGAAGAAAGGAAAGAGAAAGAAAGAAAGGGTTGAAAGAAAAAAGGAAGGAAGGAATGATAGAAAGGAAACAAGAAAGAAAGACTTAAAGAGAGGTAGAAAGAAAGAAGGGGAGGGGAGGGGAGGGAAAGAAGGAAGGAGGGAAAAAGAGAGGGAAGGAAGGAAGAAGGAAGGAAAGAGAAAGAAAGAAAGGGTTGAAAGAAAAAAAAAGAAGGAATAATGGAAATGAAATGAAAGAAAGTCTTAAAAAGAGGTAGAAAGAAAGAAAGAAAGAAAGAAAGAAAGGAGGGAAGGGGTGGCCAAGAAGGAAGGAGGGAGAAAGAGAGGGAGGGAAGGAAGGAAGGAAGGAAGAAGGAAGGAAAGAGAAAGAAAGAAAGGGTTGAAATAAAAAAGAAAAGAAGGAATGATGGAAAGGAAATGAAAGAAAGTGTCGTGTCTGCAAAAAGACGCCAGGAGTCGGTGACTTCGTTCAAAGCTCTTTATTTCAAGGATTGGAACCGAACCGGCGAAAAGAAAAAAGCCCGCGGCTTTTATTCTTTTTGCCGCAGCGGCCGCGGCCAATGGCAGCGTTTCGAGTCTCCCGCGCTTGGAGCGAGCCAATCGCGGGAGACTCTCAACGAGCCAATCGGCGCAGCTCGCCTGACCAATTAGAAATCCCCGCGCTTTGGCCAATCAAAGCGCGGGTATTTCGAGTATGTAAATTAGGACAGAACACCCCTCCCCTCTTGGTATAGTCCTTACGTTGCGTAGTCACGTAGGTAGGTGGGGCTCCGTCGGGTCCTACATGACCTGCGCAACTCAGTCGTCAGCGGAATCCCGGCCTGTTCGGTCGGGTTTTTGGTTGTTCCGGTTCCTGTGCGAACCGGCTGGTTGATCGGGCCGGTTCCTTCTCCGTGGCTCCCACCTGGGCCTTCCGGGTTGGTTGAGCTACGGATTTCGCCGCTCCCGCTCGGTCTTTCCGGGTCGGTCGAGCTGGCTTGGCAGTTCTTTTCCGGCGAGGGGTCGCGATGGCTGCGTCTCAGTAAGTACTGCTGGTTTATTTTTTCTTGCGCTTGGTTATTCGGGTATTCCCTCCCCCCCTGGTTTGCGTTTTGGGAGGTGGGTTCTTTTGCTGTCCTAGACCTGAGTTGGTCAATGTGTCGTTTCCATGCTCGCCCGTCTGTGGTTTGGAGCCGGTACGAGCGTGGGCCTGTAACTTGGGTGATGATGGCTGGGATCCATAGGGGGTCCCCCGTCAGGTTTTTGGCATACACGAGGTCCCCGGGTGTGAACGTTCGGTATTTTGTACTTGAGTCTGGGGACCGCTCCGGGTTATATGTTGGGTGTAACCTGTCGAGTGGGGACCTCAGCTTTCTACCCATTAGTAATTCGGCTGGGCTTTTGTTGGTAGTGGTGTTCGGGGTTATGTGTTGTATAAAGAGGAGTCTGTTAATTTTGTCTTGGATCTCCCCGTGGTCCATTTTTCGGATGGTTTTTTTGGTAAATTGGACCATCCGTTCCACCCTACCGTTCGCCGCCGGATGCGCCGGTGCTGTTAGTGCGTGGCGGATGCCTCTTTCCGCCAGGAACTTCTCGAAGTCGAGGGAGGTAAACTGGGGCCCGTTGTCGGAGACGACGACGTCTGGGAGGCCGTGTGTTGCAAAGAGTTTGCAAAGTTCTTTGATCACGGCCTCCGTGGTTGTTGCCTTCATGTCGCTTACCTCCAACCAGTTGGAGTAAGCATCAACTGTTATTAGAAAGGTATGTCCATTCGTGGGACCAGCAAAGTCTAAATGGATTCTGGACCAGGGCCCCCTTGGTGTTTCCCACTCCAGGATGGGTGCTGTGGGTGGGTTGGGTCTAGTCTCCTGGCATCGCTGGCACCTAGCTACCCAGGCCTCTATCTGCTTGTCCATCCCTGGCCACCAAGCGTAGCTTCTGGTCAGGGCTTTAGTCCGTACGATGCCAGGATGCCCCTCATGCAACATTTCCAAAACCTTCCCTTGTAGTCTGTCCGGAATGACCACCCTGTCACCCCATAAGAGGCACCCCTTAAGCAGCGAGAGTTCGGTTTGGCGGTTCCTAAATGCCTTGCTGGACTTGTCGTTGTCCTTTTCCGGCCACCCTTTTTCCACCCAATGCAAAATCCGCGCCAGACGCCTGTCTTTAATAGTTTCCCGGGCAATGTCTGACGCGGTTATGGGTAGGTTGGGTAGGGCCTCGATGCTGAGGGTGGTCGTTGTTGGTGCTGGGTCAGGGTCGGAGTCTGGTAACGGAGAGTGGCTCAAAGCGTCCGCGTGTGAAATCTTCTTATCCGGTCTGTGTATAAGTTCGTAGCTGTAGGCTGCCAGGAACTCGGACCACCTTGTCATCCGGGGAGACAGAATGTTCGGGGTGGCCCGATTCCCTGCAAGGATGCCCAGCAACGGCTTATGGTCTGTTACAATGGTGAAAGGGCGGCCGTATAGGTATTCATGGAACCGTTTTACGGCGGCAACTATAGCCAAAGCCTCTTTGTCTAGTTGGCTATAGTTCCGCTCTGGCTTGGTTAGGGTCCGTGAAAAGAACGCGATGGGTGCTTCTTTTCCGTCAGGGAGGGTATGGCTGAGGACAGCGCCGACGCCGAAAGGTGATGCGTCGCAAGTGACGGCCAGGGGCAGGGTTTCGCTGAATTGAATCAAGACGGCGTCGGAGGTGAGGAGGTCTTTAGTTTTTTGGAAGGCGGCTTGCTCCCGTTTCCCCCAAGTCCAGGTTGCCGCCTTATCCAGGAGCCTATGCAAAGGCTCCGCCGCCGTTGCCTTTTGGGGTAGGAAAACATTATAAAAGTTCAGTAACCCCAAGAATGCTTGTAGCTCAGTTTTTGATTTAGGGGTGGGGGCCTCTTTGATGGCCTTGATATTTTTACTTGTGGGGTGAATGCCGTGCTGGTCTAGGAGGTAGCCCAAGAATTCCACTCATTCCGTGCACATTTGGCATTTCTCCCTTTTTACTTTAAGTCCCGTTACTTTAAATTTAGTTAGGACCTCTCTGAGTCGGCTTTCTAATTCGGCTTCGTTTGGCGCCGCCACTAGAACGTCATCGAAATAGGGCACCACCCCCTTGATGCCCTGCAGCAACCGTTCCATCAGGCTCTGAAAGATGCCTGGTGCCACGCTGACTCCGAATTGGAGTCGGTTGCACTTGAAAGCCCCCCGGTGGGTAACGATGGTCTGGGCTTCCGCCGTTTGCTCGTCGACCGGCAACTGCTGGTATGCCTGGGCGAGATCGAGCTTGGCAAAGACCCTGCCCCCTCCCAGTGAGTGCAGCAGGTGTTGCACGATTGGGACGGGGTAGGCGCTTTGTTGCAGCGCGCCATTTAGGGTGGCCTTATAGTCCCCACAGATCCTCACCGACCCGTCTGGCTTGACCGGGGTCACTATGGGGGTCTCCCACCGGGCATGGTCTATGGGCTGCAATACCCCCTGTTTGACTAGCTTGTCAATTTGCTCGTCTATCTTAGGTTTTAGGGCGAATGGCACCCGCCTAGGTTTTAGTCGTTTGGGGGGGACGCTAGGGTCTAGGTCAAAAGAGATAAGGGGCCCCTGGTACTTGCCCAGGCTTCCGTCGAAGACTTCTCGGAACTCCTGGGTTAGTCGCTGTTCCCAGCCGTCGTCGGTGACGTGGTTGACTCCCGTGAGAGAGATGTCGAGCGGGGCGAACCATTGCAGTCCTAGCAGACTTGGGCGGTCGCGATCGACGATTGTGAGGGGGAGTTGTTCGGTGCGCCCCTTATATGTCACGTTAAAGTTTTTGGTGCCCACTACCGGGACGCGGTTTCCCTGGTAGTCTTTTACAATAAGTCTTTGGGCGTCTATGTTCCTCCTTTGGAGGGTAGGCACCAACCGTTTTATCTCGTGCCATGCAATCATGGAGAGGTAGGACCCGGAGTCTACCTCCATTTGGCATGGCTGGCCTTCGATGTGGACCTCGACGTGGACTTTTCGGGCGCCGTCGGAGATGGCGTGGCCGATGGTTACCGTCTGGTGGGTCTCCTCTCTCCGTCGGTTGTCGCTGCCTCTCAAGGATCGTCCGGTCCGGTCCCATCGGCTGTCCGAGTGGCGATCTCTGGGCCGGGGCGGTGTGCTTTCCCTTCTCCGGTCGTGTTGGTCCCATCGGGGTGGACTGCGAGGTTTCTTCTGGCGGCAAACCCGGGCGATGTGCCCCTTTTTTTCACAATGCCGGCAGATGGAATCAAAAAACCGGCATTCTGACCTGGGGTGGTCGCCGCCGCAACCGGCACAGTTGGTCCTCGACCTACGACCTCTGTGGTTCCATTGGTCGCGCCCCGTCTGCAATCGATGTATGTCTTCTTCGTCTTCGGACGTGCTGGACGCAGAATGGAAATCGCCGTGGTGTGTGCTTGTTTCAGTTTTTGTTCGTCGGTCGACCTTGCCGGGTTGTTGTTCCCGCCACGGTCCTTTGCGTCTGGTTTGCGCATGCTGTCAGCGGAGGTGCGGGTTGCTTCTGCGGCTGCGGCTGCGGTGAGGGCGTCTGCTAAACTGATGTCGCCCTTAGCCATCAGCCGGCTCTGGAGCGCGGGGGTCCCACAGGCCGAGCACGAATCGGTCTCTCAGGAGGTTGTTCAGGCTGTCAAATTCGCAGAGCCCCCCTAGGCGCCGCAGCTCGGTGACGAAGTCGCTCAATTTTTCACACCGGTTTCTGGTCCCGCCGGTAGAATTCGTTGCGCCGGATCAGGATGGGGACCTCGGGAGCGTAATGGCGCCGAAGGATAGGTTCGAGGACGTCCCAGTCCATGGTGGTTGCGTCGGCAGGCTTGGCCAATGCTTTGGCCATCTGGAAAACTTCGGTTCCGCAATGGGTGAGGAAGACGGGCGCATTTTAGCGGGGCGGGCCCGAGGCGTCCTTCATGCCTGTGCACTCGAGGTACATGCGGAAACGGTCGGAGAACGATTCCCAGTCCTCGGTGGCGGGGTTGAAGGGGGCGGGCGGTGCGATTTTCGCCATCTCGGTGCTAAGTCTGGCTTCCGTCAGACATGGGGTTCGGTTCAGGGTCTGGATCCCATCCTCGTCGCCAGTGTCGTGTCCGCAAGAAGACGCCAGGAGTCGGTGACTTCGTTCAAAGCTCTTTATTTCAAGGATTGGAACCGAACCGGCGAAAAGAAAAAAGCCCGCGGCTTTTATTCTTTTCGCCGCGGCGGCCGCGGCCAATGGCAGCATTTCGAGTCTCCCGCGCTTGGAGCGAGCCAATCGCGGGAGACTCTCAACGAGCCAATAGGCGCGGCTCGCCTGACCAATTAGAAATCCCCGCGCTTTGGCCAATCACAGCGCGGGGATTTCGAGTATGTAAATTAGGACAGAACAGAAAGACTTAAAAAGAGGTAGAAAGAAAGAAGGAAGGAAGGAAGGAAGGAAGGAAGGAAAGAAAGAAAGAAAGAAAGAAAGAAAGAAAGAAAGAAAGAAAGAAAGAAAGAAAGAAAGAAAGAAGGAAGGGAAGGGGTGGCCAAGAAGGAAGGAGGGAGAAAGGGAGGGAGGGAGGGAAGGAAGGAAGGAAGGAAGAAGGAAGGAAAGAGAAACAAAGAAAGGGTTGAAAGAAAAAAGAAAAGAAGGAATGATGGAAAGGAAACGAAAGAAAGACTTAAAAAGAGGTAGAAAGACAGACAGACAGAAAGAAAGAAAGAAAGAAAGAAAGAAAGAAAGAAAGAAAGAAAGAAAGAAAGAAAGAAAGAAAGAAAGAAAGAAAGAAAGAAAGAAAGAAAGAAAGAAAGAAATAGACACTATGATCCTTTGGCGTCTGTGCAAAAAAGTCCACATTCCAAGTTTGTGGCCTGCGGGGCCCTCAGACAGAAGGCGAGAGAGAGGCTGGACCCTTTTCATAAGGACCCCCTCGCCCCCCCATCGTGGCAGGGGGATCCTTCAACCGGGGGGGGCGAACCAAGGGCTGCTTCCCGCCTCTTGTTCGCCTCGGTTTCCCGAAAGGCCAGGCGAATTGGCGTCTCTCTCGCTCTGCAGCGCAAGGGCCGCGGAGAAGCCCTTCTTCGTTGCTGCGCGGAGTCGGAAGCAGGTTGCGCTCGGCCTCCGTGCCTGAGAATCGCCTCCTTCGCCCCAAGCGGAGGATCCCGCCATCCTCCGGAGCCCCGTCGACGCCCCGCCTTGGCAGCGGCTCTTCCAACAGGGGAGCCGGTGAGAGACGATCTTGCCAAGCTTCGGCAGAGGGGGGGGGGGAATAGCCCATTAAATACAGGTGGCAGAAGAGCATCGCTGTAACTCAGGGTCGAATCCTCTGTGTGTGGGGGGGGGGGGGGGGGGGGTCCTTGGGTCTCTCTGAGCTGGGGGGTTTCCCCAAAGACATTTCATGACCCAACTGGGTAACATCCTCAGTGCTAGAAAGAAGGGAGCGGGGTTGCTCTCTTTTGAGCAGTGTGTGCAATGAAACATCTTCAAGAAAACCCCACAGTCATTTTCCTCTTCCTCCTCCTCTTCTTCCTCCTCCACTTCCTCCTGCTCCTTCTCTTCTTCCTCCTCCACTTCCTCCTGCTCCTGCTCTTCCTCCTCCTCTTCTTCCTCCTCCACTTCCTCCTGCTCCTGCTCCTTCTCTTCTTCCTCCTCCACTTCCTCCTGCTCCTTCTCTTCTTCCTCCTCCACTTCCTCCTGCTCCTCCTCCTTCTCTTCTTCCTCCTCCACTTCCTCCTGCTCCTGCTCCTTCTCTTCTTCCTCCTCCACTTCCTCCTGCTCCTGCTCCTTCTCTTCTTCCTCCTCCACTTCCTCCTGCTCCTCCTCCTTCTCTTCTTCCTCCTCCACTTCCTCCTGCTCCTGCTCCCCCTCTTCTTCCTCCTCCACTTCCTCCTGCTCCTGCTCCTTTTCTACCTCCTTCTAGCACTGGTGATGATGTTCGCTAGTTAAACATCTGCAAGAAAACCATCGAACTCAGGGAGCAACAACCCCCCCCCCAGTTCTCCTCCTCCTCCTCTTTGGTTTGGCTGTGCTAACTATAGATTTAGTCCAATCCCCAGGAGACGGTGAGTTCTAATCCCACCTTAGTCATGAAAGCCACCTGGGTGACTTCAGGGCCTTCCTTCTCTCTCAGCCCAACCCACCTCACAAGGTTGTTGTTGTTGTTGTTGTGGGGAAAAGCAAGAGGAGGAAGGAGGATTAGATACTCCCCCCCCCCATCTTGAGTTATTTGTAAAGATAATAAAAGGTGGGAAACAAACAAATAAACACACATTATGACATTTGTTCTGTCCCTAATTTACATACTCGAAATCCCCGCGCTTTGATCGGCTAAAGCGCGGGGATTTCTAATTGGCCAGGCGAGCCGCGCCGATTGGCCCGTTGAAAGTCTCCCGTGATTGGCTCACTCCAAGAGCGGGAGACTTGAAATGCTGCCATTGGCCGCGGCCGCCGCGGCGAAAAGGATAAAAGCCGCGGGCTTTTTCCTTTTCGCCGGTTCGGTTCTCAACTGCAAATAAAGAGCTTTAAACTAAGTCACCGACTCCTGGCGTCTTTTGCGGACACGACACTGGCGACGAGGATGGGATTCAGACCCTGAACCGAACCCCGTGTCCGACAAGACTTAGCACCGAAATGGCGAAAATCGCACCGCCCGCCCCCTTCAACCCCGCCACCGAGGACTGGGAGTCGTTCTCAGACCGATTCCGCATGTACCTCGAGTGCACCGGAATGAAGGACGCCCCGGGCCCGCTAAAACGCGCCGTTTTCCTCACGCATTGCGGAACCGAAGTATTCCAGATGGCCAAAGCATTGGCCAAGCCGGCCGACGCAACCGCCATGGACTGGGACGTCCTCGAACCTATCCTTCGGCGACATTACGCCCCCGAGGTCCCCATCCTGATCCGGCGCAACGAATTCTACCGGCGGGACCAGAAACCAGGCGAAAAACTGAGCGACTTCGTCGCCGAGCTGCGGCGCCTAGGAGGCTCTGCGAATTTGACGGCCTGAATAGCCTCCTAAGAGACCGATTCGTACTCGGCCTATGGGACCCTGCGCTCCAGAGCCGGCTTATGGCTAAGGGCGACATCAGCCTAGCAGACGCCCTCACCGCAGCCGCAGCCGCAGAAGCGACCCACACTTCCGCTGACAGCATGCGAAAACCAGATGCAAAGGGCGGAAACAACAACCCGGCGAGGTCGGCCGACCCAAAAAACAAAACAACCGCACACTACGGCGATTTCCATTCTACATCCAGCACGTCCGAAGACGAAGAAGACATACATCGAGTCCAGACGGGGCACGGCGACCAACGGAACCGAAGAGGTCGTAGGTCGAGGACCAACTGTGCCGGCTGCGGCGGCGACCACCCCAGATCAGAATGCCGATTTTTTGACTCTATCTGTCGGCATTGTGATAAAAGGGGACACATCGCCCGGGTTTGCCGCCAAAAGAAGACTCGCAGTCCACCCAGATGGGACCAACACGATCGTAAAAGAGAAAGCCCACCGCCCAGGACCAGAGATCGCCAATCGGACAGCCGGTGGGACCGAATCCAGCGACCATCGAGAGGCGGCGACAACCGGCGCAAGGAAGAAACCCACCAGACGGTAACCATCGGCCACGCCATCTCCGATGGCGCCAGAAAGGTACACGTAGAGGTCCATATTGAAGGACGACCATGCAAAATGGAGGTGGACTCTGGGTCCTACCTCTCCATGATTGCATGGCACGAGATAAAACGGTTAGTGCCCACCCTCCATAGGAGAAACATAAACGCCCAAAGACTTATTATAAAAGACTACCAGGGAAACCGCGTCCCGGTAGTGGGCACCAAGAACTTTAATGTGACATACAAGGGCCGCACCGAACAACTCCCACTCACAATCGTCGATCGCGACCGCCCAAGCCTGCTGGGCTTACAATGGTTCGCCCCGCTCGACATCGCCCTCACGGGAGTCAACCACGTCACCGACGACGGCTGGGAACAGCGGCTAGCCCAGGAGTTCCGGGAGGTCTTCGACGGAAGCCTGGGCAAGTACCAGGGGCCCCTTATCTCTTTTGATCTAGACCCTAGCGTCCCCCCCAAGCGACTAAAACCTAGGCGGGTGCCATTCGCCCTAAAACCTAGGATTGATGAGCAGATTGACAAGCTCGTCAAACAGGGGGTGTTACAACCTATAGACCATGCCAGATGGGAGACCCCAATAGTGACCCCGGTCAAGCCAGACGGGTCAGTGAGAATTTGTGGGGACTATAAGGCCACCCTAAATGGCGCGCTGCAACAAAGCGCTTACCCCGTCCCAATAGTGCAACATTTACTGCACTCACTGGGAGGGGGCAAAGTCTTTGCCAAGCTCGACCTCGCCCAGGCATATCAGCAGCTACCTGTGGACGAGAAAACGGCGGAAGCCCAAACAATCGTGACTCATCGGGGGGCCTTCAAGTGTAACCGACTCCAATTTGGAGTCAGCGTGGCACCAGGCATCTTTCAGAGCCTGATGGAACGTTTGCTACAGGGCATCAAGGGGGTGGTGCCCTATTTCGATGACGTATTAGTAGCGGCGCGAAACGAAGCCGAATTAGAAAACCGACTCAGAGAGGTCTTAACCAAATTTAAAGAAACGGGACTTAAAGTAAAAACGGAGAAATGCCAACTGTGCACGGAGCGAGTGGAATTCTTGGGCTACCTTCTAGACCGGCACGGCATTCACCCCACAAGTAAGAAAGTAAAAGCTATCAAAGAGGCCCCCACCCCTAGGTCTAAGACTGAACTACAGGCTTTCTTGGGGTTGCTGAACTTTTATAATGTTTTCCTACCCCAAAAGGCAACGGCGGCGGAGCCTTTGCATAGGCTCCTGGATAAGGCGGCAACCTGGACTTGGGGGAAACGGGAGCAAGCCGCCTTCCAAAAAACCAAAGACCTCCTCACCTCCGACGCCGTCCTGATCCAATTCAGCGAAACCTTGCCCCTGGCCGTCACTTGCAACGCATCACCTTTCGGCGTCGGCGCTGTCCTCAGCCATACCCTTCCTGATGGAAAAGAAGCACCCATCGCATTCTTTTCCAGGACTCTAACCAAACCAGAGCGGAACTATAGCCAGCTGGACAAAGAAGCCTTGGCTATAGTTGCCGCCGTTAAGCGGTTCCACGAATACCTTTACGGCCGCCCTTTTACCATTGTGACAGACCATCAACCGTTGCTGGGCATCCTTGCAGGAAATCGAGCCACCCCGAACATTCTGTCTCCCCGGATGACAAGGTGGTCCGAGTTCCTGGCAGCCTACAGCTATGAACTAATACACAAGCCGGGTAAGAAGATTTCGCACGCGGACACTTTAAGCCGCTCGCCGTTACCAGACTCCGACCCTGACCCAGCACCAACGACAAACACCCTGAACATCGAAAACCTGCCCAACCTGCCCATAACTGCGTCAGACATTGCCCGGGAGACTATTAAAGACAGGCGTCTGGCGCGGGTTTTGCATTGGGTGGAAAAAGGTTGGCCAGAAAGGGACAATGACGAATCCGTTAAGACATTTAAAAACCGCCAAACCGAACTCTCGCTGCTTAAGGGGTGTATCTTATGGGGTGACAGGGTGGTCATCCCGGACAGGCTGCAAGGGAAGGTTTTAGAAATGTTGCATGAGGGGCATCCTGGCATCGTCAGAACTAAAGCCCTGGCCAGAAGTTACGCTTGGTGGCCAGGGATGGACAAGCAGATAGAGGCCTGGGTAGCTAGGTGCCAGCAATGCCAGGAGACTAGACCCAGCCCACCCGCAGCACCCATCCTAGAGTGGGAAACACCGAGGGGGCCCTGGTCCAGAATCCATTTGGACTTTGCCGGCCCCACAAATGGGCATACCTTTCTAATAACAGTTGACGCTTACTCCAACTGGTTGGAGGTAAGCGACATGAAATCTACCACCACGGAGGCCGTAATCAAAGAACTTTGCAAACTCTTTGCAACACACGGCCTCCCAGACGTCGTCGTCTCCGACAACGGGCCCCAGTTTACCTCCCTCGACTTCGAGAGATTCCTGGCGGAGAGGGGCATCCGCCACGCATTAACAGCACCGGCGCATCCGGCGGCGAACGGTAGGGCGGAACGGATGGTACAATTTACCAAAAAAAACCATCCGGAAAATGGACCACGGGGAGATCCAAGACAAAATTAACAGACTCCTCTTTATACAACATATCACCCCGAACACCACTACCAACAAAAGCCCAGCCGAGTTACTAATGGGTAGGAAGCTGAGGTCCCCACTCGACAGGTTACACCCAACATATAACCCGGAGCGGCCTCCAGACTCAAGTTCAAAATACCGAACATTCGCACCCGGAGACCTCGTGTATGCGAAAAACCTGACGGGGGACCCTCTATGGATCCCAGCCGTCATCACCCAAATCACAGGCCCACGCTCATACCGGCTCCAAACCACAGATGGGCGAGCCTGGAAACGACACATTGACCAACCTAGGTCACGTTCAGAATCCACCCCCCAAGAAACAAACCAAGGGGGGAGGGAATACCCGAATAAACAAACGCAAGAAAAAATAAACCAGCAGTACTTACCGGAACACAGCCATCGCGATCCCCCACCGGAGAAGAAACACCAAGCCAGCTCAACCGACTCGGAAACACCAAGCGGGAGCGGCGAGACCCGTAGCTCAACCAACCCGGAAGGCCCAGGTGGGAGCCACGGAGAAAGAACCGGCCCGATCATCCAACCGGTTCGCACAGAAGAGGGAGCGGCCGAAAACTCGACCGCTCCGGTCGAAATCCAGCTTGCAACTGAGTTGCGCAGGTCAAGTAGGACTAGACGGAGCCCCGCCTACCTACGTGACTACGCAACGTAAAGACTGTACCAAGAGGGGAGGGGTGTTCTGTCCCTAATTTACATACTCAAAATCCCCGCGCTTTGATTGGCTAAAGCGCGGGGATTTCTAATTGGCCAGGCGAGCCGCGCCGATTGGCCCGTTGAAAGTCTCCCGTGATTGGCTCACTCCAAGAGCGGGAGACTTGAAATGTTGCCATTGGCCGCGGCCGCCGCGGCGAAAAGGATAAAAGCCGCGGGCTTTTTCCTTTTCGCCGGTTCGGTTCTCAACTGCAAATAAAGAGCTTTAAACTAAGTCACCGACTCCTGGCGTCTTTTGCGGACACGACAACATTCCTTGGATAATTCCTACCTTCCTTTCCGGAACTCATCAAAAATCGGATTCTTTTGATTTCTCCTTGTAGGGCCTGGGAAACAAGGGACTACAGTGGTCTTCTCCGCTTCTTGGATTGTTCAAGGAAACCTGCCCAAGGCTTGCATAGCTACCACTTGTTTGCTAGTGTTACACAACACCCTGCAGGCAAGTAATTAAAGGCAGAGAGTTCCATCAGTTTGAATTTGTTCCAGGTTTTCATTTCTGCAAGCGTGCCAATTTCAGTGGGTAAGATGCGAGGGGACTTGGTTTGTTTTTCAAATGTGACCCGTTAGAGGCTATTTGGCACATGTTTCTCCAGGCATATACCTGTTGCTTGTAGTCTGCTCTAAATATTTAAATGGTGGCATAGGCTGTTTCTCCCTGATGCATTATGTATGTAGTTGGGTGGGGTTTTTTTTTGGTTTTTTTTCCCCATTGGTGCATTGTAGTGCATTTCCCTGAATGCACTCTTTTTAAATTGCTGACAAACTGCTTGGCGACACCAGTCAGAGGGGAATATTTGCAGGGTTGAAAGGAAGGGGTCCTTGGGGCTCTCTGAGTTTGGTGGCTTTCTTGCAGACATTTCATGTCCCAACTAGGAGAGATCATCAGTGCTAGAAGGGAGTGGAGTTTGAGAGAAGGGAGGAAGGAAGGAAGGAAGGAAGGAAGGAAGGAAGGAAGGAAGGAAGGAAGGAAGGAAGGAAGGAAGGAAGGAAGGAAGGAAGGAAGGAAGACTATAGGGTCCTTGGGGCTCTCTGAGTTTGGTGGCTTTCTTGCAGACATTTCATGTCCCAACTAGGAGAGATCATCAGTGCTAGAAGGGAGTGGAGTTTGAGGGAGGGAGGGAGGGAGGGAGAGAGGGAGGAAGGAAGGAAGGAAGGAAGGAAGGAAGGAAGGAAGGAAGGAAGGAAGGAAGGAAGGAAGGAAGGAAGGAAGGAAGACAGACTATAGGGTCCTTGGTGCTCTCTGAGTTTGGTGGCTTTCTTGCAGACGTTTCATGACCCAACTAGGAGAGATCATCAGTGCTAGAAGGGAGTGGAGTTTGAGGGAGGGAGGGAGGGAGGGAGAGAGGGAGGGAGAAAGGAAGGAAGGAAGGAAGGAAGGAAGGAAGGAAGGAAGGAAGGAAGGAAGGAAGGAAGGAAGGAAGGAAGGAAGGAAGGAAGGAAGGAAGGAAGGAAGGAAGACTATAGGGTCCTTGGTGCTCTCTGAGTTTGGTGGCTTTCTTGCAGACGTTTCATGTCCCAACTAGGAGAGATCATCAGTGCTAGAAGGGAGTGGAGTTTGAGGGAGGGAGGGAGGGAGGGAGAGAGGGAGGGAGAAAGGAAGGAAGGAAGGAAGGAAGGAAGGAAGGAAGGAAGGAAGGAAGGAAGGAAGGAAGGAAGGAAGGAAGGAAGGAAGGAAGGAAGGAAGGAAGACTATAGGGTCCTTGGTGCTCTCTGAGTTTGGTGGCTTTCTTGCAGACGTTTCATGACCCAACTAGGAGAGATCATCAGTGCTAGAAGGGAGTGGAGTTTGAGAGAGGGAGGGAGGGAGAGAGGGAGGAAGGAAGGAAGGAAGGAAGGAAGAAAGGAAGGAAGGAAGGAAGGAAGGAAGGAAGGAAGGAAGGAAGGAAGGAAGGAAGGAAGGAAGGAAGGAAGGAAGACTATAGAGTCCTTGGGGCTCTCTGAGGTGGGTGGTTTTCTTGCAGACATTTCGTGACCCAACTAGGTAGCATCATCAGCGCTAGAAGGAGTGGGGTTTGTAGAGAGGAGGAGGTGAAGGAAGAGGACTCTGGGGTCTTTGGGGCTCTCTGAGTTTAATGGTTTTCTTGCAGACAATTTTAAGACCCAACTAGATAATGTTAATCAGTGCTAGAAGGGAGTGGGGTTTGGGAGGAGGAGGAGGAGGAGGAGGAGGAGGAGGAGGAGGAGGAGGAAAAAGACCGTGGGTTTCATGTACTCTCTGAGTTTGGTTGTTTCATGACCCAGCTAGGGAACTTCATCAGTGCACTAATGATGCTTTGCAACAGGGTGAATTTTGAATAAGAGCTACATCTCACTTCGTGTACAAGTTGCCCTTGACCACAAATAAGACAAGAATTTATGTTGTTAAACAAGGCGCTTATTAAGTGACTCACGCCCAATTTTACAACCCTTTTTTTCTCCACAGCCAATGGAGCCACACGCCCACTCCCTGTCCGAGAGGTTTGTCCGCCTTCTTGGATTCAGACTCTGACAGGGGCCTGACAAACAGCTTAGAAGATGTATGGACTTCAAACTCCCGCCGGCTGGGGAATTCTGGGAATGGAAGTCCATGCCTTCATAGTGGTTTAGAAAATGCATTTCAAGTAATTTGCATTTGAATTAGTTTCATGACACTCCCGCCTGATTAGCCTGGGCTGCATTTTTTTATCCGGCTAGATTCTTTGCGGAATTCTGTCCTTTGAGAAGCCCAGATAAAAATCTAATAGCAGGGTCCACGAAGGGCATTTGCTCATCTGCTGATTTAATTCATCATGACACGTAAAATCAAATGTGTATTTTTAAACATATTTTTCCTCTTGAAAATGGGGCAATCAAGGAACGTGCAAGCCAAGGTACATCACACACACACACACCATCTGATACCATCTGTGCCCTTCGGGATTTCAGTAACACCAAATTTGCATACCAGGTTTACAGTTGCAATGGTGCCCCAAATTTATATTGCTAAGGCAGGCGGTCGTTAAGTGAGTTTTGCCCCATTTTACAACCTGTCTGGCCATGGTTAATCCCCTGCTGTTGCTAAATTAGTAACACAGTCGTTGGGCGAATCTGGCTTCCCCATGGAGCTGGCTTGTCAGGTCACAAAAGGGGATTGTGTGACCCCAGGGACACGGCAACCGTCATAAATATGAGTCAGTTGCCAAGCATCTGAATTTTTAGTGTGCCCCTGTTTGATCCCTCCTTCCCCTAAGTCCGTGATGGCGGAACTGTGGCACACGTGCCACGGGTGGCATGCAAAGCCATTTGTGTGGTCACGTGAATCCCAGCCGAATTTATCTGCACTGCACCTGCGCATGCCTCCCAGCTGATTTTTGGTTCATTTGAGGTGTTTTTCGGCCTCCTGGAGACTTGGGGGAAGCCTCTGCAGCCTTGGGAGGTCAAAAAACAGGTCTTCTAAAAATACCAGAAGTGCCTAAACGGGCTTCAAGAATGAATCTGAACCGATCAAGCAACTTTGCTTCCTGCAAAGGTTTTATCATCTTGGCCTGACTTTTATCCCTTAGGGGAGGGGCAATCACTTCCCATTTTTACTCCCAAGTCTCCCCTTTTGTCTCAATTGCTCTCGCCTTCTAGCAGCTCTGCACACATGCGCACTGGGAACAGGCTCCCCTGGGTCCTCTGCCTCATTGCTGGCTGACTCTGGAGGCAGCACCCCACTCCCAGATGGTCCTGGGCCCATCTCTGCATTTCATCTGAGTCCTCCCCAGTCTCCCGGACTGGTCCCCATTCTTCCCCACTGTCCAATTCCACTGCCGTCCGCATTGGCTGATGGCAAACCACAACAGGCAGGGCCAGTCAGAGGTGGGATTGGCCAGTTCTCCAAACTACTCAAAATTTCCGCTACCGGTTCTGTAGAACCGGTCCGAACCAGCTGAGTATACAACCTCTGGCTGGAACTTGGATGGATCAAACCACAGTTTGTCTGTTCCCACTGCTTGATTCTCAGAGTGAAGAATCCGATCTCTCTGGAACCTTTATACAAGCATACAGGAGGTCCTCAACTTACTACAGTGCCTTTAGTGAGCAACGGCACTGAAAAAAGTGAGCATACAATAACACAGAGCAGCGAGTAAGAGATTTTCCCTAGATCTGCTTCTGGAGAGAATACGAGGGCTATTTACAAAATAGATTACGTTTTCATCTGTAGCAAGAAGAGGCGGAGCTTGGGCGGCCATCTTTGGTCTGTGTGTCCGCTGCTCAGTCTGCATCTGGTCGTGCTCAAGAAGTCCTGAATCCTTTCGCTTGATGCAAGATCAGGGCTGTAGGGTGGATGAGGAAAAATCTCCCACGTGAAAGCATTCAGGACTTCTCGAGTGCCATAGTTCAGCCATTTTTAAACTTAATGCACCATTGGCGCACTCCACCTTCAGTGATGATGTTGTCCCCGTACACTTCACACAGTTGCCGAAAAATTTCAATTGGTTTATGGTATTTTTTGCCAACAGAAACCTTATCACTGATCACACCTCACAACTCGCAGGATTTTCAATTGCAGCACACATTTCAAACGTTTGCTGTAAAATAACGGGCAACGATACGAACCTCCCACTAGCACGGCTAGATGCAGACTGAGCAGCGGACGCACAGACCAAAGATGGCTGCACTAGCTCCGCCCCTTCTTGCTACAGACGAAAACGTTATCTATTTTGTGGCTAGCCCTGGTACATACATCATACATACATACATACATGTGTGTGTGTGCATATGCACACACACACACACATATATTTAGGAATGCTGATTAAAATTCTAGTAGAATCTGGATGATGATACAGAACAATGATGGCTAACCTTTTTGGCACCGAGTGCTCAAAGCACACATGCATGTACATCCCCAAATTGCAATATGCATGCACCTCCCTCCCCACACACCCCCTGCATGCATGTGTCCACATCCCCCTGCATGCATCCCACCCACCACCCTTGCATGGCAGAGCCCTGAAGACCAGCTGGCTAGCGGAAGGTGCATGTACAGCAGAGTGGAACCGGGGGTGACGGCTCGCATGTCTGCAGAGAGGGCTCTGCGTGCCACCTCTGGCACCCTGTGCCATCAATTCACCATCCTGGGTATAGAAGAAAGAGCCAGGGTTACATTGCTCGTGAATTAGAAACTCATGAGAAACATCGATAAGCCAGATTCTCTCAGAATTTTAATTTTAAAAAGAGCCCAAAAAAGACAAGGTTCGGGGAAGACCTTGGCTTCGGAGCTCGCTTGGTCTCGACGGAATCGTCCGATGAGTTGAGCATCATCGTGCGTGGGCTTTCATGGGCTCTTTGATGGTGTTTATTTAGGCTGACTTTCTTGCCTCTAATATCTCCCGTTTCTGATATTTACATTCACTGTAACAAGCCGGGTAATTGCTTGCTTTCAATGCCTCTTGCCAGCTTCCATCATTTTAACCTGCTTTCGGAGGCTATAATTGTATCGTGGGGCCAACCAGAATCGTATAGGACAGTGATGAGATTCAAGATTTTTTAAACTACCGGTTCTGTGGGCATGGCTTGGTGGGTGGGACTTGGTGGGTGTGGCAGGGGAAGGATACACTGCAAAATCCCCCTTCCCTCCCCATCCCACTAACCTGCTTTCCAGCTCCGTTCTCCTCTGCAGGGCAACCAAAGGAGACCCAGCTGATCAGCTGGGACTCGATGGGAGGCAGAGAAGAGATGGGGTTGGCTGGCTCTCCTAACTGCTCAACATTTCCGCTACTGGTTCTCCAGAACTGGTCAGAACCAGCTGAATACCACCTTTGGTTTTGGTGATGCCAAAGACAGCAATAGATAAAGAGACATTTTTCTCTCTCAACGTCTAGTTTGTACTAGAGTAGCACGGATGATATAAATATAATTTTTTTTACTATCAGTTCTCTGGGTGTGGCTTGGTGGGTGGGGTGTGGCTTGGTGGGCGTGGCTTGGTGGGCATGGCAGGGAAGGATATACTGCAAAATCCTCCTTCCCTCCACACTCCACTGACCTACTTTCCAGCTCCATTCTCCTGGGCAGGGCACCCAAAGAAGACCCAGGCGATCAGCTGAGATTCAATGGGAGGCAGAGAAGAGATAGGGGGTTGGCGGGGCCAGTCAGAGGCGGGATTGGCCGGTTCTCCCAATTAATTACTCAAAATTTCCACCACCGGTTCCGTAGAACCGGTCCGAACCGTTTGAATACAACCTCTGGTACAGGATCCGTATAATAATCATACATTTTTTGTTTAATGGCATGACCAAAACTGGAGGCAGTAGTCCTGGTGTGGCCTTATAAAGCGATGGCAATACTTCCCTTGATCTTGATTCTATACCTCTGTTCATACAACAGTCAGAAGAATAATTTAGGGGTTCTGACTTGAGCCAGGGTTGCATAACCATCAATTAAAAAAAAAAACGAGATCCAGAGCAGCTGCAAGGAAAGAAGAAATATTTATTCCTAAAAGCCAAAACAATTAGGAAAATGCAGTTCCTAGTCTGGGAGACCTAATTTAATGGACTCTGTTTCTTTTTTGAAGACCACCGTTTGATATGCGGACTAGGTCTGGGTGGATGATTTGGGGGCCTTATCCTTTGATATGTAGATTAGACCTGGGTGAAATATTTCAGGTTTTGAGGGAGCTCCAGAAAGGTCTTTCCCTCCCTGTTTGCTATTTTTACTCAGTTCCTTTAGTTTTTGCTTGACCATCAATTCTCCAGTGGACACACTGATTCTCAAACCATTGTGGGTTCTGTTAGTAGTTGAAAGGAAGATGGAAACAATCCAAAGAATGAAAGATATTTTTGATATACAACTTCTCACACAACAAAGGATCTTATTAGCTGTTTTGGCTGCTGTCGTTAAGGGATTGTCCACTCGAACTCCAAGGTCCCTCTCACAGGGACTGTTTTTAACAGGCGTAGAATATCAGAGTTGCAAGGGACCTTGGAGGTCATCTAGTCCAACCCCCCCCCCACACACACACACTCAAGCAGGAGCATCTTTATTTTTATTTATCTTTATTTAGTTTTGGAGCCAGTTTGCTTCATCTGTATACACGTATACAGGCCGGGAGCTCTGAATGCAAAGGAATTTTGGAGAAATGCGGCTCTCCAATATTTCGCCCTACGGACTCAGCTCCTGTCGGTGTCGTGAAGCTGACGGGAACCAATGACCCCTTCTTGCCACAAAATCTTATTTATATGTAAGATCGCAGCGCCAAAGGAGAAATTGCTCCCCCCCCCCCAAAAAAAATGCACAGAAGGCTGTCGGTTTTACCTCACTGCCCCCTTATAACTTTCTCCTGATACCAAAAGGGAAATGCTTAATGGTCTCTGTATGAAGAGAACACAAGCTGGAAGAAGGATGGTGTGTGTGTGTGTGTATACACACATATATATTTTAATCAGAAAAAGAAAGCCATTAGTCAAGAACGGTTTTCTTGCAGGCCTTCTGAACTTGCCCAGCTGTTCCGATAAATTTCCTCCCCCCCCCCTTTTTTTAGTCAAGCGTGAAATGATAATGCAAGAAAAATGGCGGGCTGCCTTTGGCAATTCTTACCAACCTGGATATATTTCTTGGTAAGGTTTGCACGAGGGATTTTGGGCGGGGGGTGGGGGGATTGTCTTTTTCTTTTTTTGGTCTTGTCTTTTTTTAAAAAAAAAGAGAGAGAGAGAGAGAGAGGGAGGACAGACAAGGCAGAGAAGGGGTGAAGCCAACAGCCCTGAATGGCGTGAAGGACGGCTGAGTTGAAAACGAAACAGGGCTTGCTAACGGCAATTGAACGCACCTGGTTTTGTTTCCTCCACAGAGTTCTGGGAGGAAAAGCAAATCGGTTCACAAGATCTAGGGAACTTGCTGTGATCGGCACAAAGGCACCCACCTGGATTTCGTGCCTCAGATGGGACTGGAAATCACCATCGCCTGGTAATTGGCCTAAAGTCACCCAGCCGGCTTTCATGCCTAAGGAGGGACTAGAACTCACTTTCGCCTGGTGATTGATCCAAAGGCACCCACCCATATTTCATGCCTCAGGTGGGACGAGAAGTCACCATTGCCTGGTAATTGGCTCAAAGTCACCCAGACCACCTTCATGCCTAAGGAGGGACTAGAACTTACTGTCGCCTGGAGTTTGGCACAAAATCACCCAGTTGGCTTTCATAACTAAGGTGGGACTAGAACTCAACGTCTCCTGGTGATTGGCCCAAAGTCACCCAACTGACTGGCATGCCTAAAGTGGAACTAGAACTCACTGTCTCCTGGTTTAGAGCACAGCACTTAAATCACTGCACCAAATTTATGTTTATATTCAGATAAAGCCATTTTTTCCCCTCTTCCTTCTTTTCATTCTTCCTTCTCATCTTCCAGAGTGGGGCTGGCTCAGGAATTCCGGGAGTTGAAGTCTACAAGTCCTAAAAGGACCATTGTTCCCCACCTCTGACTTAGATGGTTAATGCATACACAATACACACACAGGGAGACACACACACACACACATGCACACACAAACCTTCGCCAGTCACTGCTGTAGCATTATTTTGCAAATGGCTGCTGTGGGGCAGCCGTCTTTCTTTGCGGTGTTTAAAAAGGCACAGATGGTCCAGTCAGATGCTGACTCTTTTGATCACTTTCAGTCAATTATATCTTACTTCAAGAGCCTTGATGGTGTGTTTTTTTAATCTCCTCCTCCTCCTCCTCCTCCTCCTCCTCCTCCTCCTCCTCCTCCTCCTCCTCCTCCTCCTCCTCCTCCTCCTCCTCCTCCTCCTCCTCCTCCTCTTCTTCTTCTTCTTCTTCTTCTTCTTCTTCTTCTTCTTCTTCTTCTTCTTCTTCTTCTTCTTCTTCTTCTTCTTCTTCTTCTTCTTTGAATTTGGCCCTGCTACCCATGTTGCAATTCTCTAGGGCTGTGTTTTCAGCCTTAAGAACTTTGAAGATGCGTGAACTTCAACTCCCAGATTGACAAGAGTTGGAAGGGACCTTGTAGGTTATCTAGTCCAACCCAGGGGGTGGCATTTCCATTGTTTTTAAACAACCAGCTCTGTGGGCATGGCTAAGGGGGCATGGCCATGTGACTGGGTGGGTGTGGCTTCTTTTTATTTATTTATTTTTTTGCAGCAACCCCCCCCCCATTTTGGGGAGGGGGCCTTCTGGGCCTCAGGGAAGCTTTCTGGGGGAGGGGCATTTTTGCTCCTGGAAGGCTTCCCTGAGGCCCTGGAAGGCAAAAAACGGAGCACGGAGGGGAGGGGGCACAGCACACACCCCCCATGCCCCTTTTTGCCATCCTGATTCCGGAGCAGCTGATCATCAGAACAGCTGATCGTCAGGAGGGGGAAAAAAAAGAAATCACTTAAGGAGTGACTGGGCGGGGGAGAACACAGTCAGCGATGTTGGGCATGCACGCCATGTTGGACATGCGCGATAAGGACTGGGTGTGTAGGGAGGAAAGGGGGATGGGGAGGGGCCATCCAGGGGCACAATTTGCTGGTTCTCCAAACTGCACAGAATCATAACAACCGGTTCTATAAAACCGGCCCGAACCAATAGAATCCCACCCCCTGGTCATAAGTCATGTTTTTTTTAAAAAACAAAACAAAAACAAAAAACGAATTTTATTAATTTTCAAAGACACACAAACAAACAAAACATAAAACATAAAAACATAAAACATCTTTTCTGAAAGCTGCTTGATCCCGGATTACATCTCTTCATACAGACACAAATTCAAATTCATGTTCATTTTATATACCATTCCATATCTTAATTAGCATTTTCCATTTTCTATATAGCTTCTCCCCTCTTTGAATTTTCTTAGTTTTATTTTATTTATCTCATCTCAGTTCAGATCATTATGTTTGTTATTCTTTGTCTGTTCTGTTTCCAGATATCTATTTATCTTTTCTCTTTAAACAAAGTTTCTCCTGCACACTAATTGGAGTGTGACGCCTTTAACTCTTTCCCCTAAATTTGTAACAGTTAGCATAGTACATAACTTCCATTGGGATTCTGTTTGGTACATTCTAAAGTTACACATTATATTTGGAAAAAAGAAAAAATTATTAGTATGTAATATAATTAAAACAACAATCCATGTCAATTCGAATCTAATCATTAATATTAATATTCATTTAAATCTTAAACATTTCACACATTATTTTTCAATTGAATATCATACTTTTATGGGAACACTTGTACTTTCCATGGTTATTTCCTCCCCACACTTCACATCACTTATATTTTAAATTTTGGTCATAAGTCATGTTGTTCAGGGCTGTTATAACTTTGAATGTTCACTAAACAAACTGTTGTAAATCAAGGATTCACTGTACATATTCTCACCATCTGGAAATTTCTCCATGTTTCAAAGTTGGGTCTCGCTGGGATAAGTTTCCATCCGTTGCTTCTCGTCCTGCTTTTCAGGTGATGCTTTGAAGAACACAGAGTAAAGGCGTTTTTAAGAACATAGAATAATTGGCTCGGAAGGGACCTTGGAGGCCTTCTAGTCCAACCCGCTATTCCATTTCAGACAAATGTAGGCCAATTTCTTACTAAAAACCAAATGGCTGCCCAGTCTCTTCTTAAAAAGCTCCAGGGTTGGAGCACCCATGGACTGGTTTGCTTTCAGAAGTTGTCGGAGCTTCATCACTGGAGGCTTTTGAGAAGAGAATGGACTGCCATCTGTCAGAAATGGTGTAGGGTCTCCTCGGGGGTAGGATTCAAATTGTTTAATAACCAGTTCTGTGGCCGTGGCTTAGTTGGTGGGTGTGGCTTGTGGGTCACGTGACTGGGTGGACGTGGCTTGGTGGTCATGTTATTGGCTGGGCATGGCCAACTCAATATCACTCACATCGAGACATGCATCTCCTCACCTGGACTCTCATGGCTGTGGGGATGCTGCAACAGTTGTATGTGTGAAAAATGGTCATAAGTCACTTTTTCCAGTGCCATTGTAACATGGAATGGTCACTCCACACAAGCAAAGGACCAGCAAAGGAGGGGAAAAAAATTCCTGAGAGGTTCCTGAGACAGGAAGTCTAGTCCTGCCAAGAATGTAATGAGGGTTAACGGAGAGGCAGTTTCTGTAAGCAACACCAGAATGTTTCCTTCCTGCCTTCCTTACAGGATTAGCCCAGTAATTTCTTCCAACAACCGGTTCTCCGAACTGCTTAGAATGTTAACAACCAGTTCTAGCGAATAGGTGCAAACTGGTAGAATCCTACCCCTAGGTCTCCTGCTTGGGAAAGGGGGGCGGGGTTGGACTAGATGACCTACAAGGTCCCTTCCACCTCTGTTAATCTGGAAAGATCTGAAAAAACTCACAAACCCCTGGTGGCAAGCCGTTCTACTGACTAATTGTTTTCTCCATCAGGAAATTTCTCCTTCATTCTAGAACGGATCTCCCTTAAAATGATTTCGCACATTTTGGGGTTCTTTTTTGCAAGTCAAAGAATATGTGTTGTTTTTTTCTCTCTCAAAGGCCTGTGGACATAACCATTCTGATTAGCCTGGGAAAAGTTGGTTCAGGGTCAGATGAAGAGCAACAAAATGGACCAGAAGTTGTCTTCGGAAGTGGTGGGAGTTTCATCGCTGGAGGCTTTCAAGAAGAGACTGGACTGCCATCGGTCAGAAATGGCGTAGGGCTATGATGGCGAACCTATGGCATGCATGCCACGGGGGGCACGCACAGCCATTTCTGCAGGCATGTGAGTCCCAGCCAAACGTACCTGCACTGCTCATGTATGCGCTTCCCAGCTGATTTTTGGCCTGTTTGAGGTCTTTCTCACCCTCCCGGAGGCTCGAGGGAAGCCTCTGCAGCCTCGGGAGGCTGAAAAATGGGTCTGTTTTGGAAAGTGCCAAAATGGACCTTTTTTTCGGCCTCCAAGGCCATTTCTTTTTCCTTCCCAATGATCAGCTGTTCTGATGATCAACTGTTCTGGGATCCCCCTCGCTGTCTTTCTGCTTTGCCCAGGAGGAAGGAAGGAAGGAAGGAAGGAAGGACGATCAGCTGTCCTGATGATCAGCTGTTCCAGGATCCCCCTCGCTGTCTTACTGCTTTGCCCAGGAGGAAGGAAGGAAGGAAGGAAGGACGATCAGCTGTTCTGATGATCAGCTGTTCTGGGATCCCCCTCGCTGTCTTACTGCTTTGCCCAGGAGGAAGGAAGGAAGGAAGGAAGGAAGGAAGGAAGGAAGGAAGGAAGGAAGGAAGGAAGGAAGGAAGGAAGGACGATCAGCTGTCCTGATGATCAGCTGTTCCGGGATCCCCCTCGCTGTCTTACTGCTTTGCCCAGGAGGAAGGAAGGAAGGAAGGAAGGAAGGAAGGAAGGAAGGAAGGAAGGAAGATCAGCTGTTCTGATGATCAGCTGTTCCGGGATCCCCCTTGCTGTCTTACTGCTTCGCCCAGGAGGAAGGAAGGAAGGAAGGAAGGAGAGGACAATCGGCTGTTCCAATGATCAGCTGTTCTGGGATCCCCCTCGCTGTCTTACTGCTTTGCCCAGGAGGAAGGAAGGAAGGAAGGACGATCAGCTGTTCTGATGATCAGCTGTTCTGGGATCCCCCTCGCTGTCTTACTGCTTTGCCCAGGAGGAAGGAAGGAAGGAAGGAAGGAAGGAAGGAAGGAAGGAAGGAAGGAAAGAAGGAAGGAAGGAAGGAAGGAAGGAAGGAAGGAAGGAAGGAAGGAAGGAAGGAAGGAAGGAAGGAAGGAAGGAAGGAAGGAAGGAAGGACGATCAGCTGTCCTGATGATCAGCTGTTCCGGGATCCCCCTCGCTGTCTTACTGCTTTGCCCAGGAGGAAGGAAGGAAGGAAGGAAGGAAGGAAGGAAGGAAGGAAGGAAGGAAGGAAGGAAGGAAGGAAGGAAGGAAGGAAGATCAGCTGTTCTGATGATCAGCTGTTCCGGGATCCCCCTCGCTGTCTTACTGCTTCGCCCAGGAGGCTTCCCTGAGGCCCAGAAGGCCCAAATCTGGGGGAGGGGGGGTTGTCCTGCAAAAAAAGAAGAAGAAGCCACACCCACCCCGTCATGTGTCCATGCCCACCAAGCCACACCCACAGAAGCAGTTGTTAAACCATTTGAATCCCACCTCTGCTTATGGCTAATTTTCACATCTACGACTTTTTCATTATCACCATGGTCCTGGGGTCAAAATTCAGATGTTTGGCAACTGACTCGTATTTAATGATGGTTGCAGCATCCCAGCAGTGGGGGTGACATCATGGGATCCCACTTTTGCGACTTTGTGACAAGTTAAAGTCAACGGGGGAAACCAGATTCACATTACAGCCGAACAACTGCAGCGGTTCACTTAACAACTGTGGTAAGAAAAGTAGTAAAATGCAGTAAAAATACATTTCACCCATGTCTCGCTTAGCAACAAAACGCTTTGGGCTCAACTGGGGTCATAAGTTGAGGATTACTTATACTCAGTGGAACTCAGAAGTGGATGCTCTTATCATGGAGGGTTTTTTAAGAATAGATTTGAGCAGCGGGTTGGACTAGAAAGCCTCCACGGCCCCTTCCAACCCTGTTATTCTATATATAGAGAATTTAAATGTTGAAGCTCAGACTCCGGATTCCTAAGCATCTCACAGTGATATCTGTATTCTTGTCTCCTAGCAGAAGATTAATATTGATAAGTCATCTGTGTGAACTTTCTGCTGAATAAGCCAACTTTTGAATAGCGGGGATCAGCACCTGGTCAGGTTAAGATTTATGGTCAGGTTTGCACGTAGCTTGACACAACTCATCTCGAGTTAACTGAAGACTAGATGGATGGGAATTTGTCACTCCCCGCTGCCAAATTGCTCCCCTTCTACCTTCTTACTCTTTTTTTCTTAAATAAAGTTTTATTTGGGTTTTCACACATACAAAATACAAGTAAAACATCTTTTTTGAAAATAGCATGGTCCTGGGTTGAACTTCTTTATACAGACACAAAACTCAATTTCATGCTCCTTTTTGTGTTCTATTCCGTATCTTATACTATTCTACATTTTCTATATAGTTTTTCCCCTCTTTTAATTTTCTCAATTTTATTTTGATTATCTCATCTCAATTCAAATCATTATATTTATACTTTTGTCTGTTGTGTTTCAATTTCATATTATCTTTTCTCATTAAACAAATTTTCTCCTGTAGTTACTAATTGGAGTATGACAACTTTATATCTTTTAATTACATCCATTCAACTCTTATTTAAACTTCAATATATACCTTAAGGTTATGACCTTCAATATAATACATAATACATAACTTCCATTCGAATTCTGCTTGGTACATTCTTATAATACACACTATATTCTTTTTTTAAAAAAAAGATTATAAATATATGTAATTATAAACCCTCATTCCATTCCAATTCAGTTCTATCATTAATAATCATTAAAATCTTAACATCTTTAACACTTCTTTTCAATTAAATATCATACTTCCTTTAAAACACATATAATCTCCATAATTAATTTTTCCCTTCTCTTCACATATGTTTTGTAAATCATTAAATATTCATTTTGTTATATTTATTTATTGACAAGCATTCCACTGAATTACGATAGCTATTTTATCAAACATTTTAATCATACATTGTTTCATATTTTCTAAAATTATTTCTGTTTCTAATATAACAATACTATCTTATGTACCTTTGCAGAATCCCTTTTTCCATTAGATTTTCACCCATTATTTCTAAATAGGCCCTGTTTCTCTATATTTTGTTTCTGTCCTTTATAACTTCTTTTCCTTTCTTTCTTCCCTCTCTTCTTCTCCCTCCCCTTTTTACCCCCTTGTCTCTCTACTTCTAATTCTCTCTTCTACATTTCCTTCTTCTGTTGATTTCTGATTTTATACTTATTTTTCATTCTAATTTGTTTTGGAGTTGTTTTTCTCAATCTTAAACTTTCCATTCTCTTTCCCCCCTTTCCTTTTTTCCCCGCACCCAAGATTACTTGTTCATTAAAGATGGCTTCTTCTTTGTTGCAATCTTCTTGTTCTGCAGGCATTTCTTGTTGTTTCTCATAATTCCTAATCTCCATTTCTAAAAACTGAAATACGAAGCCAAAAGAACCTCTCCCTTCTTGTGCATCTTCTTTGTACTTTTTAAGTTCCATTTTCAGTTCTTCTAAAAGTGGAGCCATTTTAAACAGTTTTAAACAACCACCCGATTGATGTTAGTCATTCAAATACAATAACCAAAAATCCAGAGATCATCAAGTAATCCAAATAGTCCCAAGCTGTTTCTTCTTATTTCTTTTTCCACTTTCTCTTCCTGGGGTTTTTGTTGCAATATTTCAGTTAAAATGTATCTTTTGGAAGTCTTGTTGAGATTTTGCTGTAAATTCTTTTTAATTCCAGGCAGTCTCCTCCCTTCCAGATCCTGTCCTTTTATTCTTTTTCTCTCCTTTCCTGTTTTCAAAAGCTTTTGATTATCCAGAAATCTTTATTATCCTTTGACTTTTTATTTTCAGCATTAAATGCCTATTAATGTCAAAGTAGATTTTTTTTCCAATTTCTTGCTTAAGCCTCTTAGGTGTCAGTATAGGAAAAGGAGAGAAAAAACCCCAAATCTTTTCCCTTTTCTCTCTCCTTTGCAGCTTAAAAATCTTCTTAGGGAACAATGTTATTGTTTTTTTTAATAGTTTCAATTTGTTTCAATTTATTTGTTGTTTTTGCTGTTTGACCCAGTCAACCAAAACTTTCTCTTCTTATCTTCCTCCTGCACATTCTTTTCCAACCGAGTTCTTCTTTGTGGTGGCCATTTTGACCACCGCTACAACTGCCTTTGGGAAAGGGAGTAATGGCCAGCTGGGGAGGAGAGATGCGGCTCTCCTCAACCCTGCAAGCAGTCTCCCCCTTCTTCACCACCTCTACGGGGTGGCTTAGCCCCCAAACCAGCCAGCTTGGGGCACTCCACAGTTAGCACAGATCGAGGTTTTGGTGTGTCGCCGAAGAAGCTCAAACCGGAAGTCCTACCTTCTTACTCTGCAGGTGGCAGTGGAATCGGACAGCGGGGAAGAATAAGGAGCAGTCCGGGAATCTGAGGAGGACTCGGCTGAGGGTCCTGCGTCCGATGCACAGATGGGGCCAGGACCATCTGGGAGAGGGGTGCTGACTCCGGAGCCTCTGGATTCCGGAAGCAGTGAGAAAGAGGAACCGGGGGAGCCTGTTCTCAGTGCGTGTGTGCACAGAGCTGCTAGAAGGCAAGAGCAGCTGAGACAAAAGGGGTGACTCAGGAGTAAGGCTGGGAGATGATGGCCCCTCCCCTCAGGGATAAAAATCAGGCCAAGATGATGAAATCTTTGCAGGAAGCAAAGCAGTTCGATAGATTCTGAGTCATTCTCGAAGCTCTTTTGTACTTCGTTTGGTTTTTTTTTTTTGTACTTCGGTTGGTTTCTTTTCTAGGTCATTTGATACTTCTGTTTTTGGCAGCACTTTACAGGACTGAAAGGTAAGTGCTTATCTTGGGGAACTGTTTGAGATTAATTCTGGCTGGGAATGAAAACAATTCCCAGCATTGCAATAAACTAAGTCTTGTTTTTAAAATGAGTGTGCACGTACATACAGTTTAGGGGGCCTGGGTCAGAACACTTACCTCTTATACTATTATTCTGTCAGTGGCTGAAAAGAGAAGCCTACGATTAAAAATAAAAAATAAATAAATAAACAAGTTTTAAAGCAACACATGGATGAAGCTCTCATTGGTAGTCCTCGACTTATGGCTGCAGTGGAGCCTAAAACTGTCTGTTGGTAAGTCAGACGGTTATTAAGTGAGTTGTGCTCCATTTTATGACCTTTCTGGCTTTGGTTGTTAAGTGAATCACTGCAGTTGTTAAGTGAGGAACATGGTCATTAAGCGAATCTGGCTTCCCCACTGACTCTGCTTGTCAGAAGGTCTCAAAAGGGGATCATGTGAACTTGGGATGCTGCAGCTGTCATAAATACATGCCAAACTTTCTAACAGTGAGGACAGTTAATCAGTGGAACTGCTTGCCACTAGAAGTTGTGGGTGCTTCATCATTGGAGTTTTTAAAGAGAAGATGACAACCATTTTTCTGGAATGGTGTAGGGGCATGATGGCAAACCTATGGCAGATGTGCCACAGGTGGCAGGCAGAGCCATTTGCGATGGCATGTAAGCTGCAGGCAAAACTTACCTCAGTGGGCATATGCGCACCTCCCAGCTGATTTTTGGCCAGTTTGAGGCCTTTTTCGGCCTCCCAAAGGCTTGAGGAAGGCTTCTGCAGGCTTTGTAGGCCAAAAACTAGCCCTGTTTCATCACTTCCTGTTTTCCGAAAATACCGGAAGTGATGAAATGGGCCTAGTTTTCGGCCTGCAAAGCCTGCAGAAGCCTTTGGAAGGCCAGAAAAGGTCCCAAACCGGCCAAAAATCAGCTGTGAGGCACAGTGTAGGTAAAGGGGTGGTGTGGGTGAGTGGGGATTACGCGTGCATGCGTAGGGAGCATGGGGGAGGGGTGGGCATTGCCTTCTGGGTGCTGGCACGCGAGTGCGATTGTGCAAGCGTGCACACAGTTTTTGGCACAGGAGCCCAAAAAGATTAGCCACCACTGGTGTAGGGTCTCCTGCCTGAGCAGGGGGTTGGATTAGAAGACCTCCAAAGTTCCTTCTAACTCTATTTTGATTCTGATTCAATTGCCAAGCATCTGAACGTTGAGCATCTAACGTGACCAACCACAAACTGCACAGTCACAGCTACCATTTTGACTTCCACAGAGGGAAAAAAAAAACACCGCCCATGATCCCTACCTCTGGAACATTCTCTATTATTTACAGTCCTCATAAAAAGGAGGCCGAGTCTGTGAAGAGCTCTGCAATTTTCCAGCCTTGATACCAGCAATATCCAACAGAAGCCTAATTGGCCAGATCCAACCCGGGGGTCAAGCTTTATGATCTCGGAGGCCCCTTTTGTGAAATGAAACAAGGAGCCTCTGAAGGCCTCAAGGACAATATGAGCAGATTCTACATTTCTTCACGTGCCACATTGATTGTTCTGGACTTATTTTGATTCATTTTCTATCCTGAGCTTTTATTTATAAAACAACTCTCTGGAAGCTTTAAAAAGCCTTGAAGTTGGAAGATCTTCTTGGAGTTGGAAAGACTTTTGAATGGGAACAGAAGAAGCAACCCTGACCTTGATTGCAACAATTTGTTTAGTGACAGTTCGAAGTTACAGCGAGACTGAAAAATGTGACTGAGGACCATTTTTCACACTTATGATTGTTGCAGCATCCCCAATGGTCATGTGTACAAAATTTAGATGCTTGACCGCTGACTCATATTTATGATGGTTGCATTCTGGCCAAGGCTTATGGAGACACTAACAAACACACATTAGTCCCAGGACCCCTTTTTTTCTTTATTTCAATGGCTGTGAATTTTAGTCATTCACAGCCTGCAATGAGTCTCACACAGTTTGTAAATAAACCCACGGAAGTCTGCCAAAGTCCTTTGGGATAAGTCTGATAAGCACCCACCTTTATCTCCCTTGAAATGCTGCCAAAGACTAAATGTCCAATTAGTTATACGAGGCCAAAATGGAGCACAAATTCAACACCGAGCTTCAGGTTTCAAACCGACCAGTATGAACAAAGTTGCTTCCTGCAAAGGCTCCAGTCCCTTTGCTCTTCCTTTATGTCTTATGGGAGGGGCCAATCACCTCCAAGCTTTATTCCCAAGTCGCCCCTTTTGTCTTAACCTTTCTTGCTTTCTGGCAGCTCTGCACAAGCGCACACTGGGAACAGGCTCCCCTTGTTCCTCTGCCTCACTGATGTCAGATTGTGGAGGCTCTGAAGTCGGCACATAACTCCCAGATGGCTCTGGCCCCATCTCTGCGTCGGATGCAGGATCCTCATCCGAGCCCTCCCCAGACTCCAGGACTGGTCCATGTTCTGCAGCTCTGCAGGCTGCCAGTGTACCACAACAGATTGCCGTGTCACAGGAGTGTGTGAGGTGATCTCCTTTTCTGACCTTCTAATGAGCTCCTAAGTTCATAAGAGGGGGGTGTCAGATTCGTTTAATGACTGTGTTACTCCCTTAAGGCCCTGCAGTGATTCCCTTCACAACTGTGGTAAGAAAATCGTCATCATCTCACTGAGAAGCCGAAAGGTTAGGCTCGACTGTGTGGCTGTAAGTCGAAAACTGCCTGCATTCCAAAGAGGAAAAAAGTTGGGGATGGCTTTTTTCTCAGATGATTTTCAATCTTTTCCCTGAAACTCTTGTGCTGCAATGTTTCCCCGATAAAAGGATAGATCAGATATTTATATTCCTAGCAATGGTTCAAATTTAGAGCAAAAATGAGCTCCCAGGAGGCTTCCCTGAGGCCCAGGAGGCAAAAAAAACAAAGCCAGTTTTGGGGCCTTCTGGGCCTTAGGGAAGCCTCCTGGGGGGCATTTTTGCTCCCAGGAAGCTTCCCTGGGGACCAGGAAGGCAAAAATGGAGTGGGGGGAGCACAGCACCTCCCCAGGCACCCCTTTTTCCTTTCTGGGCCTGGCAGTAAGACAATAAGGGGGATCCCAGCACAGCTGATTGTTGGAACAGCTGATCATTGCTCCAATCACAGCAGTAAGACAGTGAGGGGGATCCCAGCACAGCTGATCAATGGAACAGCTGATCGTTGTTCCAATCACAGCAGTAAGACTGTGAGGGGGATCCCAGCACAGCTGATCATTGGAACAGCTGATTGTCAGGAGGGGAAAAAAAAGAAATACCAGTTCAGCCAAATCGGTAGCTGTTTTTTTACTACTGGTTTAGCTGAACAGTAGCATTTTTTACTACCAGTTCACTTGACCCGGTCTGAAGCAGTAGAATACCATCACTGTTGACGGTGTTTCAAATGAACGCTGAGAAGAAAACAGCTGATTTTTTAAAAAAAATCCAGAAAGCTTCCTGTGACTAATTAAAATAATTGCTCCAAGTGAGAAGGCACGAAGCCTACATTTTAGCACGATGCTTTTTGACAAAGAAAGCAAAATCGCTGTTGAATCTCCATGGCTTTAAGGCCAAGCGAGGCCTTCTACAATCAAACTGTCAGCACCCCGTCAAATCTTTAGCAAAGTCTCTGAAATCCTTCATCTGCTCCTGCACCTTTTTCAACCCGCCAATCCTTCCTCTCTCCCTGTGGGAAATTGTGATGGGAATTAAGGCAAAGAAAACAAACAAAGAGTTTGGGAAGGTTGCAGAAATTACAGGAGTTTCACCGCCTAGCAACTGTTAATTAAGCTCTTTGCTGCATGCTGTTATTCCCCATCTTGGCTGTCCTCTTTCACCTCTTAAGGAATAAGCAATGGCTCCCCGATTGGAAGTATTTTACAATAGCTATATATGAATACCTCTTGACAGCGGCCATTTTCTCCGATGCCTTGGGAATGGCGACGTTTCGCAGCATTCATGGAAAACAAAAACAACAATGAAGCAGCTGTTGGTTTTCTCTAAAATACCTTCCGGCATGGACCACAAGGGTTTACACAAACACAACACACACACACACACACACACCAATCACTCAGAAAGTGGAGAATAGCATGGATGGATAGAGAGTCAACAGATTTTGTCCATTTGTGACCCACTCTCTGGTTCTGCGATAACAAAAATCTGCTTGGTCCTATTCCAACAAAAAAAGGGGAGCAAATTATCGGTAGTCCTCAAGTTGAAAAGGAATGAAAAGAAAGACTAAGGTTGACATGTTAGCAGACTTCCAATATCTCAGAGGCTGCCCCAGAGAAGAGGGAGTCGTGAAGCTATTTTCCAAAGCAGCTGAAGGCAGGACAAGAAGCAATGGATGGAAACTAATGAAGGAGAGAAGCAACCTGGAATTAAGGAGGGATTTTCTAACAGGGAGGACAATTAACCAGTGGAACTGCTTGCCAACAGAAGCTGTGAATGCACCATCACGGGAGGTTTTTAGGAATAGATTGGACAATCATTTGGGATGGTGTAGGGCAGAGGTGGGATTCAGCCGGTTCTGACAGGTTCTGGAGAACCAGTAGCGGAAATTGTGAGTAGTTCTAGAGAACCGGCCAATCCCACTTCTGACTGGCCCCGCCAACCCCCTCTATTCCCTGCCTCCCATTGAGTCCCAGCTGATTGGCTGGGTCTCCTTTGGTTGCCTTGCACAGGAGAATGGATCTGGAAAGCAGGTCAGTGGGGTGAGGAGGGAAGGGTAATTTTGTGGTATCCTTCCCCTGCCACACCCACCAAGCCACGTCCACCAAGCCACGCCCACAGAACCAATAGTAAAAAAAAAAAAGGAATACCCCCCACTGGTGTAGGGTCTCCTGCCTGAGCAGGGGGTTGGACTGGAAGACCTCTAAGGTCCCTTCCAGCTCTATTCTGATTGATTGAGATTAACAATCCGTTGAACAACTTGCCTCCAGAAGTGAGGGGTGTTAAGCAGGGGTGGGATTCAAATTTTTGACAACTGGTTCTGTGGGTGTGGCTTAGTTGGTGGGTGTGGCTTAGTTGGTGGGCATGGCTTGTTGGTCATGTGACTGGGTGGACATGGCTTTGTGGTCATGTTGTTGGCTGGGTGTGACCAACTCAACATCACTCACATTGAGGCACGCATCTCCTCACCTGGACTCTCATGACTGTGGGGATGCTGCAACAATCGTAAGTGTGAAAAATGGTCATAAGTCAGTTTTTTAAGTCAGTGCCATTGTAACTTCGAATGGTCACTCCACACAAGCAAAGGACCAGCAAAGGAAGGGAAACAAACTTCAGAGAAGTTCCAGAGACAGGAAGTCTAGTCCTGCCAAGAACGTAAGAAGGGTTAACGGAGAGGCAGTTTCTGTAAGCAACCCCAGAATGTTTCCTTCCTCCCTTCCTTACAGGATTAGCCCAGGAATTTCTTCTAACAACTGGTTCTCCGAACTGCTTAGAAGGTTAACAACCAGTTCTAGCGAACAAGTGTAGATTGGAAGAATCCCACCCCTGGTTTTAAGGAAGTGATTGGAGAAACATTTGTCTGAAATGGGAGGGAGCTTTCTTGACTAAGCAGGGGGTTGGGCTAGAAGGCTTCCAAGGTCCCTTCCAATGCTGTGCATTTGTTATTCTGAATAACCTGGAGGACAGATCATCCTGGAGAACTTCTCTCCATGTGGTTGCCAGGAGTCAAAAAATGATTTAATTTAATTTCTCCCCTTAGTGTCGTAGTGTCCAACCTTGGCAACTTGAAGAGCTGGGGATTTCAATTCCCAGAATCATGGCTGGCTGGGGAATTCTGGGAATTGAAGTCCACAAGTCTTCATGTTGCCAAGGTTGATCACCCCTCACTGTACATTGGTATTGACTATTTGGTTCTTCTCAATTCAAATTTTGTAACAACCGGTTCTGTGAGCGTGGCTAGGTGGGCGTGGCCATATGATTGGGTGGGCATGGCTTCTTTTTTTTTGCATCACACCCCCCTGCCCCATTTTTTGGACCTCCTGGGCCTCAGGGAAGCCCCTCCTGGGTGAAGCCATAAGACAACGAGGGGATCCCGGTACGTCTGATCATCGGGAGAGGGGAAAATGACCTTAAGGAGTGACTGGGTGGGGGAGAACGCAGTCAGCGATTCTTCTAACTGGCACAATAAGGACTGACTGAGCAGAGATGGGTGGGGCCAGCCAGGGACATGATTTTCCAGTTCTCCGAACTGCACAGAATCATAACAACCGGTTCTATAGAACCGGTCCGAACCAGTAGAATCCCACCCCCTGGTTCTTCTTTGTTGTGTTTTTCAATTGTCCAGTACACCTCCTTAAACCATTTGACAAATTGGGCGGCCTTAGAAATTCGGTGAGCGCAGAAATAAATAAATGGCTTAAATATAAATCTTCCAAATCCATTTCTTCTAGTGTGGGAAAGTTAGATAGAAAAAAACGATAATTTTGTCATCTCTACCATTCTTGCATCTGGGCCCACATAAATCTTAACGTAAGCCCTTGCATGGGTTCACCCACACACTGCCACGACAGTCACCCTTTATAAAAAAAAATAATAATTAGAGTTGACTAAAAGATTGCATCCTGCTGACTAAGCAGAGGTTGCTGCAAAGACTATAAAAGGAATTTAAAGTGGTTGATTTTCATTGGCTTGCCAAGCGGAGTGAATAAGAAACGCTAGCTGAAGTTTGCGTTTCTTTTTAATGGAAATAAAATATCCCTCTTGTGGCTACCGGTGAATACGAAATGATGACAAGTGGTTCTCAATTTACGACCAGAATTGAGCTCCCCCTTTTTATGTGAGACATGTGTGAAGTGAATTATGTCCCATTTTAGGAACTTTCTTGCCACCGTTGTTAAGTGAACTACTCCAGTTGTTAAGTTAGGAATACAGATAACAGATAATCAGACTTGGAAGGGACCTTGTAGATCATCCAGTCCAACCCACTGCCCAAGCAGGAGATCGTACACCATTTCTGACAGATGGCAGTCCAATTTCTTCTTGAAAGTGTCCAGGGATGAAGCTTCCACAACTTCTGGTCCATGGGTTGATTGTTCTCACTATCAGAAAATTCCTCCTTATTTCCAGGTTAAATCTCTCTTTGTTCAGCTTCCCTCCATTGTTCCTTGTCTGGCCTTCTGGTCCTGTAGAAAATAGCTTGACCCCCTCTTTCTCTCTGTGGCAGCCCCTCAAATATTGGAAGACTGCTCTCCTGTCTCCCCTGGTCCTTCTCTTCCCTAGACTAGCCAGGCCCAGTTCCTGCAGCCGTTCTTCATTAGCCTCTAGTCCCCTCATCAACCGTTCATTGTATGTTTTAGTCTCCAGTCCCCTAATCATCCTGGTTGCTCTTCTCTGCACTTTTTCTAGAGTGTCAACACCTTTTTTATAACGTGGTGACCAAAACTGGACGCAGGACTCTAGGTGTGGTCTTACTAAGGCTTTATAGAGTGGTATTAGTACCTCCCTTGATCTTGATTGTATCCCTCTGTTAATACAATTTAGGATTGCATTGGCTTTTTTGGCTGCTGCTAATAATACAGGCATGAAACAAATCTGCCTTCCCCCATTGATATGTCAGAAGGTTGCAAAAGGGGATCGCGTTACCCCAGGACATTGTAACCATCATAAATACGAGATGGTTGCCAAGCATCTGAATGTTGATCACATCATATTTATGCCACCAGATAAAGACTGAATGCACCAATTATCACATTAAACAAGAGGAAAATCTTCTACGCACCAATTCCACCTGCGCTTTCTACAATTTTGTAAACAACAAACTGAAAGACTCAAGGTCCATCCCACCCCTGAAAGGACCTAATGGCAAAGACTGCAACGACGACACCATCAAAGTCAACTTCTTTAATATATTCCTTGGCTCATAACTACGCATGTGCTTATTTTAAAAACAAGTCTTGTTTTATTGCAATGCTGGGAATTGTTTTCATTCCCAGCCGGCAATGAATCTCAAAACAGTCCCTCGAGATAAGCACCCACCTTTCTTCCTTGTGAAGTGCTGCCAATAACAGAAGTGTCCAATGAACTAGAAAAAAAAAATGAACTGAAGTACAAAGAGCATCAAGAATGAATCTGAACCAATCAAACGACTTTGCTTCCTGCAAAGATTTTGTCATCTTGGCCTGTTTTTTATCCCTGAGGGGAGGGGCCATCATCTCCCAGCCTTACTCCTGAGTCGCCTCTTTTGTCTCAGCTGCTCTTGCCTTCTGGCAGCTCTGCGCACACGCACACTGGGAACAGGCTCCCCTTGTTCCTCTTCCTCGCTGCTGCCAGACTCCGGAGGCTCCGGAGTCAGCACCCCACTCCCAGATGGTCCTGGCCCCATCTGTGCATTGGACGCAGGACCCTCATCCAAGTCCTCTCCAGACTCCTGGACTGGTCCCCGTTCTTCCCCACTGTCTGATTCCACTGTTGTCTGCAGCGGCTGCCAGCAAACCACAACAGCAAGGCCTGGTCCCAGGGATTTCCCGCGCCTGTTTTTCTTTTCTTTTCTGATTCTTTGGGACACGAGGAAGCTCTCTGATGTTTTGTCTTTAAACAAAAAACAATTTTTTTTTTGCAGAGATGCATCTCCCCTCTGCCTCAATTACAGCAATTTTCCCGAGTAGTCAACAGTGGCTGTAATTAATGGCTGCATTTTTCTTTGGTGGCAGAGATGAGTGATGACATGGAGTTGGGGCGTATTTTTGTTATACGGTGACAAAAGAAGGTGATTAGCTGCCTGAATGTGGATGAGGAGAAGGCATTTCTCGGTCAGGAGGGATTTAAAATTAGCCATAACAATTTGGGCATTGTTGTTTGCCTGTTTTGCCTCGCCTTGTTTTGCAAGATTTAGACACACCGAGGTGTGCCACGGGTGCAGAATCATGCAGAATAACAGAGTTTTGGAAGTTGGACCACAAGAGGTCTTCTAGTCCAACCCCCTGTCATTGGAAAGCATGGTGACAGGAATCCCCAGAATGTGTGCAGGTAGGATGAAAACCAGCTTGTGGCTTTGGGCCAGTCCCTCTCTCTCTCTCTTTCAGCCCAACCCACCTAACAGGGTTGTCATTGGGGGGAAATTAAAAGGAGGAAAGGTGTGTTGGATACACTTGCACCTTGAGTTATTTGTAAACAACGTTAAAGGTGGGATATAATCCCATCCTCCCAACTCACTCACCACCTACCCATGTGCCAGCGCCATCACAACTCCCAATGGTTGTTAAAGCATTAGTTATAAATTTGAGGAGTATTTTTATTCCACCATCCTGGGATGCCTTCAAAAGAAATCCCGAATTTTGGCTTCCGGTTTTTGCGTGGCTTTGGGGCAGCAGGAATTCGCGACCGCTCGCGATTCCTGCTGTGCTAGCCACCGAGGTACCCCCGATCCAAATGGGTCAGGGGGATATGGCTGCCCTGAAGGGACAGCAGAAGAGAGAGGGGAGCTGGACAGGGGGTTGGGGGTGTCGCAGACCCCCTCCTCGTCCTGAAAAACCCCTTTTTCCCAAGGCGGTGGAGCGGCAGTTAGCAATGGCCGCCACGAAGAAGTCTGCAACCGGGTAAGATCGTGCTGGAGGAAGCAAGAAAAGTGAAAGTGCTGGCTGAGCCGGGTCAATCAACATCCTTTAAATTCACTGGAACTGAGCTGTCTGAATTGCTGGAGGATCCTTAAGAAGATCGAAAGCGGCGGAGAAACTGTTAAAGGGAACTTTTTTTTTTCTTCACTCTCCCACCTCATGAAAAAAGCAGAAGAAGATTTGAAATTTGTTTGGGCACTGAAGGTGAAATATTCTGAAAGTTGCTTGGACATTGGACTTAAAAATTTAAGAAATTGGAAAACCTTTATTAGAGGTATGGATTTCTGATTATTTAAAAATTGATGTTGCAAGTGGGAAGGAAGCGGAAAAATATTGGAGCAGAAGTGGAAAAAGGAGGAGATTGCCAAGAATACTAAAAAAAGAAATATGGTAATTGGACCTCTTTGATTAAACAGTAACCCCAGAAAGAGAAATAGAAGAAGGAAGAAAAGTATTAACTTTTGGAACTTTCTTTTTGAATTACTTTTGACTAAAAATACTTGGGTGGTTGTTTTGGGGAAAGTTTTTCTTTTCAGGATGGCATCGCTTGTGGATGAACTAAAGACTGAATATCAAAAACATAAAAAGGAAGAACAAGATGGAAAAGATACTTTGGGCACTTCATTTCAATTTTTAGAAATGGCGTTATGTACTTATGAAAAGTTGATTACGCAGCAGAATGACTGGGACAAAGAAGAAGAGGAACAAGAAGCCATCTTTGATGAACAATGGGTTTTTTCCGGGGAGGAGGAGAAAGAGGATAAGAAAAAGGGGATTTTAAGGTTTGAAAAAACAACCAAAAAAGAGAAAAATGAGATGAAAGGTGGATGCAAGGTTAGAAAACAACGGAAAGGGAGTAAGAAAAGGGAAGAGGAGAGACAAAGGGGTAAAAAGGGCAAGGAGAAGAATAAGCAAGAGAGAAAGGGGGGGAGGAGAAGCCTCAATGGTGGGAAGCAAGATCTAAAGAAAAAAAGCTTATTTCGAGACAATGGGTGAATCTAATTAAGGATAAAAGAGGGATTCTGGAAGGTATATAAGATTGTGTTTTTATATGTATATTTAGAGTATAAAATTTATTGTGTAAATTTAGAATTTATTAAACAGAATCCCAAGATAAATTAAGTGTTATATGAAGTACTTTTAAGTTAGGGTAAAGGCGTCACTCCAAATAGTATCGTAAAAGAAAAAAGATGAATGGATAGTTGGAAATAGAACAGACAAAGAATGTTATTGAAAATGGTTATAAGCTGTTATGCTTTGATTGTTTGTGCACTGTTTTTGTAAAATTAATAAAATTGGTTTATAAAAAAAAAAAGAAAAGAAAATGATAACAAGATATGGAAGGATATATAAAATGAATATGATGTTTGAATTTGTGTCTGTGTGAAGAGTTTTAACCCGGGATCAGGCAGCCTTCAGAAAAGATGTTTTAGTTTATGTTTTGTGTATTGTGTTTGTAAAATTAATAAAATTTGTTTAAAAAAAAAAAAAAGAAATCCCGAATTTCATCCTTGTTCTTCGCAGAATTCTGTTTCAAGTTCTCTTTGAGTTTTATTTTATTTTTTTTAAAAATGAGGTTCTCTCTCTCTCACTCACACACACACACACACTTATGTTTTCATGGGTATTTATATGTATGGTATTTAGGTTTCTTCGGATATTTCCCCACGTCTTAATATTTGTACTTTTATTATAGCTATATTATAGCTATTATTATTATAATGATTATATATATATGTATGTATGTATGTATGTATGTATGTATGTATGTATGTATGTATGGCAGTCAGCTTAGTTCGGGTATTTTCCCACGTCATAGTAGTTGTGCTTTTAAAGTTGTAGCAACGTTTCAGCAGAATCTCATCTGCCATCATCAGGCTTCTGTATAGTGTTCGTCTGTGCACAGAGGAACTCAATACAGAAGCCTGATGATGGCAGATGAGATTCTGCTGAAACGTTGCTACAACTTTAAAAGCACAACTACTATGACGTGGGAAAATACCCGAACTAAACTGAATGCCATACATGTAAGTACCCGCGAAAACTTAAGAAAACATATATATATATAATATTTATTTATTATATATTATAGCTATTATTATATAATAATATATTATTATATATATTATTATTATATATAAAAGCACAAATATTAAGATGTGGGAAAATACCTGAAGAAACCTAAATCCCATACATATATAGATATAGATACAAAGATAGAGATAGAGAGATATATACAATATATGTGAGAATGAAATGATTTATGGATTGAAATATGAATGGGAAATTTATCTAAAGATTATTCAAATGGATAATAATTTGAAATGATATGAAGAAAGTTGAAAGTGTAACTATCACTATGTATAAATATTATAATCTGGAATCACGTTGCTCACATGAAGAGATGTGTAAAAAAATAAAAATAAAAACACTCTGAGTCTCGTCCTTGTTTTTAGCAGAATTCCGTGTCAAGTTATCTTTGAGTTTGATTTTATTTTTTTTTAAATGAGGTCCTTGCACGTTTTTCTGGTTCGCTGAATGGGTAAGTGGGTGTAGGAAAAAATAGGGATCAGTCTAGGGCAGAGGTCTCCAAACTTGGCAACTTTAAGAAGTCCACAAGTCTTAAAGTTGCCAAGATTGGGGGCCCTGGTCTAGGGCCATGAACATTAAAACCCTCAATTGTGTGTTTTGTGATTGAGAAGCAGGTAGCAAGAATAAAAATCACCTTGGCTTGCCTCGTTCTGGAGCTCTAAAAGCTATAAACCAGAGGTCTCCAAACTCTGCAACTTTAAGACTTGGGGACTTCAACTCCCAGAATCCCCCTGTTTGGCCAGTCTCAGGTGTCGCTCCGCAGAAATCAAGACAGAGTCTAGGCATTTGCCTTGATAAACTAGGTGCCTTTATTTAGCTGAATAAAAAGTGGGGGGCCTCAAAGCAACAAACACACTTTTGACACTCAAACTGATAGGTTTGCTAATGGCACAATCTACCCAGATACGTTGGCACACTCTAGAGCAGGGGTGCTAACCTTTTGGGGGTCCTGTGCCCAAAATTGTGCACATGCTTCCATGCTCGCACTTGCATGTCAGCACCCAGAAGGCAATGCATGTCCCCTTACACACATGTGCGCAATGGAATAGCATGCCTTCAGAAGTTGTGAGTGCTCTATCCCTTGAGGCTTTCAAAAGGAGTCTAGACAAGACAGCCATTTGTCTGAAATGGGATAGGGTGTCCTTCTTGGGTAGGGGGTTGGACTAGAAGATCTCTAAGGTCCCTTCCAAGTCTGTTGTCCTCTGTTCTATGTGAAAGCCAGCTGGGTGATGTTTGGGCAATCACCAGGAGGCTGGGAGTTCTAGTTCTGCCTTATACATGAAAGCTAGCTGGGTGATGTTTGGCCAATCACCAGGAGACTGGGAGTTCTAATTCTGCCTTATACATGAAAGCTAGCTGGGTGATGTTTGGCCAATCACCAGGAGGTTGGGAATTCTAGTTCTGTCTTATACATGAAAGCTAGCTGGGTGATGTTTGGCCAATCACCAGGAGACTGGGAATTCTAGTTCTGTCTTATACATGAAAGCTAGCTGGGTGATGTTTGGCCAATCACCAGGAGACTGGGAGTTCTAGTTCTGCCTTATACATGAAAGCTAGCTGGGTGATGTTTGGCCAATCACCAGGAGACTGGGAGTTCTAGTTCTGCCTTATACATGAAAGCTAGCTGGGTGATTTTTGGGCAATCACCAGGAGGTTGGGAGTTCTAGTTCTGCCTTATACATGAAAGCTAGCTGGGTGATTTTTGGGCAATCACCAGGAGGTTGGGAGTTCTAGTTCTGTCTTATGCATGAAAGCTAGCTGGGTGATGTTTGGCCAATCACCAGGAGGCTGGGAATTCTAGTTCTGTCTTATACATGAAAGCTAGCTGGGTGATTTTTGGGCAATCACCAGGATGTTGGGAGTTCTAGTTCTGCCTTATACATGAAAGCTAGCTGGGTGATGTTTGGCCAATCACCAGGAGGCTGGGAATTCTAGTTCTGTCTTATACATGAAAGCTAGCTGGGTGATTTTGGGGCAATCACCAGGAGGCTGGGAATTCTAGTTCTGTCTTATGCATGAAAGCTAGCTGGGTGATGTTTGGCCAATCACCAGGAGGCTGGGAATTCTAGTTCTGTCTTATACATGAAAGCTAGCTGGGTGATTTTTGGGCAATCACCAGGAGGTTGGGAGTTCTAGTTCTGCCTTATACATGAAAGCTAGCTGGGTAATGTTTGGCCAATCTCTCTCTCTCAGCCCAGCCTACCTCAAAGGGTTGTTGTTGTGGGGAAAAATAGGAAGAGTAAGCAGTATTGGCTATGTTTCCTGCCTGGTATTATTTGTAAACATAATAATGGTGGTTCATAAATAAATAAAAGCATTGTTAAGAAAACAGCTTCAAGGACTCAGTTCTGCCCATCAAATTAACTCCATATATCTGAGTGGTCCCTTAATATGTCAGATTTCTGATTTTCCTTTCCTTTCTGGATTTCTAGTGAGTTCTAGTCATGTCATAGATATGAAAATTGGATGGCAGACTTTTGGCCAATCCCCTGGCTGATTCAGGACTAGAATTCACCATCTCCTGGTGACTGGCCTGAAATCACTCAGCCAGTTACTGCAGGACTAGAACTCACCATCTCCTGGTGACTGGCCTGAAATCATTCAGCCAGTTACTGCATGACTAGAACTCACCATCTCCTGGTGACTGGCCCAAAGTCACTCAGCCAGTTAATGCAGGACTAGAACTTACCATCTCCTGGTGACTGGCTCAAAGTCACTCAGTCAGTTACTGCAGGACTAGAACTCACCGTCTCCTGGTGACTGGCCCAAAGTCACTCAGCCAGTTACTGCAGGACTAGAACTCACCTCATCCTGGGGTCCTAATTAGCATGGAAATTATCAGAAGGGCCAGTAAATTTTAACAGGATTTAATTGGGGAAAATGAGATGGATCCAGATGACAGAGAACATAGAACAACAGAGTTGGAAGGGACCTTGGAGGTCATCTAGTCCAGTAGTCACCAACCAGTGGGCCGGGGATCACTGGTGGTTCATGAGAAAGTTTTGGTGGTCAGCAGAGAAATGTCCCCCCCAAAGCAATTAATCCAGGTTGCACAAGAACATAAGGCTGTGCCGCCCACATGGCCTGCAGGAACACAAGGCTTGCATCGCTTGCATTGCGTACAACACGAGGAAGTGAGGGAGGGGGGGAAGGGTGGAGGGGGGGGGACTTGCCCTACGTGCCCCAAGCGCCTGGCCTGGCCACCGGGCTGCTTCTTTCTTCTTCTTCTGCTTTTGGCTGAACACAAGGAAAGCAGTCAAAATCTTTCTTTCTCTCCCCCAAAACTCCGCCAGAAAAGAGTCTTTGGGACCCTGCAGGGCCTCCAGCTCCAAGAGGCTGAGCCGGCAAAGGCTCGTTTCTGGTGGAGTTTGGGGAAGAGAAAGAAAGACTTCTGCGGCTTCTGCTGTTTTCCTTGCATGAAGCCCAAAGTCTCTCCTCTCTCTCTCTCTCTCTCTCCCCCTGAGAACGGAGCTGGAGACGGTATCCTGAGATCCCAAAGAAAGACCAATCGATCAGTAGGAAAACAGGGTGGGGAATTTTCCTGCAGACTTTTTTGGGGGGATTTTCCCAGAGTCTCTGGTCTGCGGGAATTAAAATTATGAGTTTGGTGGTCCCTGAGGTCCAAATATGAATCAGTTGCCAAGTGTCCCAAATTTTGATCAGGTATCCGTGGGGATGCTGCCAATGGTCTTCAGGGTGGAAAAAGGGACAAATGTCAATTTGTTTTCCAGTATAACAACCCACTTTCTACAGTGAAAGACTCAGAATAACAGGGTTGGAAGGGACCCTGCTCATTCCAGACAAATGGCTATCCAATCTCTTCTTGAAAACCTCCAGCGATGAACTACCCACAGCTTCTGGTGGCAAGCAGTTCCATTGGTTAATTGTCCTCCCTATTAGGAGGTTTCTCCTTAATTCCAGGTTGCTTCTCTCCTTGATCAGTTTCTATCCGTTGCTTCTTCTCCTGATGCTTTGGCGAATAGGCTGATGCCTCCTCTTCTTTGGGGCAGTCCGTCAAATATTGGAACTCTGTTAGCACCCCGAGTCCTTGTTTTCATTAAACTGGACATATCCAATTCCAGCAACCATTCTTGAGATGTTTTAGCCCAGGAGAAGCCAACCTTTTGGAGACCCCTGTTTTGGTCCAACCCCATGCTCAAGCAAGTGAGTCCTAATCATATGAGAGCAATCTTCCAATATTTGGGGCTCCACCCAAGAAGAGGTGGGGAGTCTACCTTTTCTCCAAAGCACCTCCAAACAAGCAACCACAAATGGAAACTAAACTCATCAAGGAGAGAAGCGACCTAGAACTCGGGAGAGTTCTTTCCATACCGTGAAAACAATGAACCAGTGGAATGACTCGCCTCCAGAAATTGTGGTGCTCCATTCACTGGAAGTGTTTAAGAAGAGACTAGATGGCCATTTGTTTGAAATGGGGTGGGGCCTCCTGCCTGAGCAGGGGGTTGGACTAGAAGACCTCCAAGGTCCCTTCCAGTGATGTTATTCCGTTAATAGGATTATAAAAATGTACCCATCGAGAAGGAAGGATCCCAACCAGAACCTTGACCTTTGTCTTCCCTTGTTGCCTAAGTCCATCTGGATGGGTGAAAATATGGAGAAAACAGGACCACGTCACTTTACCAAAACATTTCACTCTTGAAGAGAGAACAGAATTTCTTCTTTTATAGCAGGAACTATTAATCCCTGATAAAGAAACGCTAGCAGGCAGGTTCGTAGCCTTTCCGATGCCAAAATCCAGGAGTTTGAAAGCAACAGGATTTAACTCAGCTGGGGGGGCCCTCTCACCCCCCCCCAAAAAAAATTCCTTTGGAGTGTTAAAGGCAAGGTTGGAGGAAAGATACTCCTGTCATTAATGCTTCTTAAAGTAAATCTCTTCTGCACGAAGGCACTTAGAACTGATAGGAAATTACACCAAAGGGGAGAATTTCTTTTTGTAGAACGTGTTGATAAAAGTACGGGGTGGATCATGCTGCTACAGAAAACGTGTCTTTCGTTTTGCAAACATTGCATGGAGTTTTTCTGGCTTTCCAGCCAGTTTGGAAGCCCCCATTCCTAGTCAAGAAAACACTGCGCTTCATTGATTCCTGCAAGATTATTTATGAGTTATTACATTTTGTTTGCCACTCATCCTCGCTTTCAAGATCTATCTAGTGATCTCTGAGCTGGGTTGTTTTCTTGGAGATGTTTTGTTACCTTACTCGTGTTGGAAGAAATATCTATCTGGTTGTTGTGGTTAGCCGGCAGCAGGTGCGGATGGCTGAGGAGAGCGAGGACTCAGATGAGGGGCCAGGACCATCAGGGAGTGGACTGCTGCCTTCAGAGATGGTGGGGGCCAGCAGCAGCGATGAAGAGGTTCCCGAGGAGCCTGGGCCAAGTGCATGTGTGTGCAGGGCTGCTCGCAGGAAAGAACAGCTATAACAGCATGGGCAACTCGGTAGTAAGGCTGCAAGGTGATGGCCCCTCCTTCAAGAAGATAAAAGCCAGCTGTGAAGTGAACGTTCTTTGCAGGAAGCAAAGATGTTTTAAAACTCAACCTTGTGGACATTACAGTATCTTAAGTTGGTATTTGAAGACTGTTGTTGTTGTTTTTTGGCAGACTTGCAAAAACTTGGCAAGGCTCTTTCTTGTCAGAGTTAACTAGTTGGAAGCAGCCTTTTATCTGTGAAGAAACAGGATTCATAGATGAAACATTAAAAGGTAGGTCTGCTGCCTTTGTCTTGTGTTTGCTCTCTTGGAAACAGGCTTGGGTCAGAACACTGGTTCAGTTTTAAGCTGGGAGAAAGGCACTGGAGACAAAATGGAGGCTGGGGGCTGATAAGAAAGAGGGTCATTTATTGATGAACAGAACCACATGTTTGTAGTTCTGGTGTAGTTGCTCACATGGAGTTGAGAGTATGTGTGGTATTTAGACTTTCTCTTGGGCTTTGCACATGAGTTTTTTGTTCCTGTGCAAGCACGTGTATTCTATTGGCTGCTGTCAGACTCCTATAGTGCCCTGTAGGGGTTATGTAGAGGTCATAGCTGGCTCTATAGGCAAAGTACAAATCCTTGGTGTTTGTCTGAGCTACGTTTGGTTGAAGTTTGAACTGCTGGGGGGGGTGGAACAGAGGTGATGTAATGAAGGGGCTTTGGGCAATGCCTTATTGTGGCTGAGGGATAATCCTACCTCTGTTGGGTCTTGGGTGAGGGTATTTGCTTAGAGATAGAGCTATCTAGTTTCCAATAAGCTCTTTATCTCTTATGTGCTGACATCTGCTGAGGGCTATCAAGGAAGGTGGGGGCTGCTTTCCAAGAGCATCTTTCTCCATTTCTTATACAGGGAAATATAATCTTCTGCTTTTTAAACAAAAACATCTCTCAAAATATTTCTGTCTTCTAGGAAGGGGTGGGTGCTAATTTTCTATACAAGGTAACATCGTCACTTCTAGAAGGGAGTGGGGTTTGCAGAATGGAGGAAGAGGAAGGGAAAGAGAAGGAGGAGGTGAAGGAGAAAGATACGGTTATCTGCCTGAGTTGGGGACTGGACTAGAAGACCTCCAAGGTCCCTTCCAACACTGTTGTTCTGAGAAGAGGAAGGGAGGAAGGAAGGAAGGAAGGAGGGGAAGGGAGAAGTCGGAGAAGATGGAGAAGGATAGAAGGGAAGGGGAGCAAGAAGAGGAGAAGGAGAAGTAAGAGGAGGAGAAATAGGAGGGGAAGGAGAAGGATGGAAGGAAGGAAGGGAAAGAGGAGGCTAATTAGATCGAGATTCACAGATTCAATCTGAATTGAGCTACTCTAGACTATATGAAACACTAGATTAGCACGGTGCAAACAACAACCTGGAACCTGAGAACTGGTTATTCCTCACAGAGTTCCTGGAAAGTTACAATCATTGAAACCTGAAAGATACAAGTGGCAATAAATGGGAACACCACGTTGGGAAGAAAATGTGTACCTGTATGCTGGGTGGATTTGAGTTCTGCAGAAAGCGGACATTTACAGGGAAAAAAAAAACCCTTGTGCATGTGTGTTTCTTTGCACGTGTCCGTCACGCCTCTACGCCGGAAAATAAAGACACAATTTATGTCGCATCTCAGAGGTGAGGCGTTTATTTCAAGATGGGATTGCCTGGAGAAACCGCCCGGAGAAACTATACTTTCTGTCAGTCTGAGATGATAACAGATGATCACAGTTTTCAAATATCTAAGTGGCTGTTATAAAGATGACAGATCAATTCTTCCCTGTGGTTGTCGGGGGTGGGGGGGAAATTGGGGGAAAAAAATAAAATAAAAAAAGGAAGAAAGAGATTTACTTTTCTGGTGAAGGTTTTCTTTCAAAGTGTTCGTGGAAAATTTCCTGCTCACTTAATTCAGGAATCTGCATCTTGGCTACTTGAACACTGGTGGACTTCAACTCCCAGAATTCCCCAGACCCCAAGTCTTCATAATGACAAGTTTGCAAGTCCCTGGGTTAAGTGGTTGGGCCAAGAAGCAGATGCTAGTGTCAAAGGCAGAAGATAGAGAGAGATAATAGGAAGCTAGGCAGCTAGAAAACTAGACAGGTGGACACCTAGCCAGATAGATAGGTCGATGATAAACAGATAAAGAGATAGATAGATAGATAGATAGATAGATAGATAGATAGATAGATAGATAGATAGATACGTACTGGTAGGTAAGTAGGTAGTTAGGCAGAGAGAGAGAAAAATCATAAACAGATAAAGATAGATAGATAGATAGATGATAGATAGATAGATAGATAGATAGATAGATAGATAGATAGATAGATATAGGTAGGTAGCTAGATAAGATGGCTGGTTGGCTGGCTGAAGAGAGAGAGAGGATAAACAGATAAAGATAGATAGAAGATATAGATAGATAGAAAGATAGATATAGATATAGATAGAGATACATATATATATATATATATTTGTTTTCTTAAGTTTTCGCGGGTACTTACATGTATAGTATTCAGCTTTGTTCGGGTATTTTCCCACGTCATTATAGTTGTGCTTTTAAAGTTGTAGCAACATTTTGGCAGAATCTCATCTGCTTCTGTATTGTGTTCATCTGGGAGTCAGACTTTCACCGCTGTTTCAGTTTTAAATTTGGTGCTAGCCTACTGCTGTGCCAGAATGTTTTTTTTTTTTTTCTTCATCCTGATTGGTTGGGAGTCTTGGTCTGTATTTATTGGTCTTGGAGTTTGCTGTGTTCTGCTTGATTGGTGTTTCTAATATCTTCTGTCTGTTTTCTACCTTTTGGTTGGCTGGCTGGCTGGATAGATAGAAGAGAGAGAGAGAGAGATGTTAAACAGATAAAGATAGATAGAAGATAAACAGATATATTGATAGAGAGAGGTAGGTAGGTAGATAGGTAGATACTGTTGATAGATGATAAACATAAAGATAGATAGATAGGTAGATAGATAAGATAGATGGAGGGATGGGTGGATAGATGGATAGATGGATAGATAGATAGATAGATAGATAGATAGATAGATAGATAGATAGTTGGATAGATAGATGATAGATAGATAGATAGATAGATAGATAGATAGATAGATAGATAGATGATAGATAGATAGATAGATAGATAGATAGATAGATAGATAGATAGACAGACAGATAGATAGATAGATGATAGATAGATAAATAGATAGATGATAGATAGATAGATGATGGATAGATAGATAGATAGATAGATAGATAGATAGATAGATAGATGATAGATAATAGATAGATAGATAGATAGATGACAGATAGATAGATAGATAGAAAGATGATAAATGGATAGAGAGAGAGAGAGGGAGACAGGCAGACAGAGACAGATATTGTAACTTTCAATAGTCACTAAAAGAACTGCTGTAGCAGTGGGATCCTAACTGTTCCACTACCAGTTCGGTGATGGCGCGTGCATGCATGCACACTTAATACATGCATAGTTTTCCCCACACCAGCTGTGGCTCTGCAGTGCTGATCAACTGAGAGGAGAAAGAAGAGAAAAGCGCAGGGATGGGTAGGAGGGCCAATCCTGCATTTTTCTCTTCTTTGCCAGCTGATCGTTGGAGGCTTTTTTTTTTACTACCAGTTCAAGCAAACCAGTCCAAACTGGTAGCATACCAACCCCTGAACCGGGGGTGGGATTCTACCAGTTCGCACCTATTCGCTAGAACTGGTTGTTAATCTTCTAAGCAGTTCGGAAAATCGGTTGTTAGAAGGAATTCCTGGGCTAATCCTGTAAGGAAGGCAGGAAGGAAACATTCTGGTGTTTCTTGTTAGGGATAACATTGTTTACCCTAACTGGTTTAGGTAAAATAATATGTTATCATGGTTTGTTAGTTAAAGTGTCTGTAACTTTAACTGTAAGAATGTAATTAAGGGAGTGGTTGTAAAAGCACCATAAAAGAAGCAAGGCACGGAAGCTTGCTCTCTCTGACTTGATGATCCCTAATTACTTGATGAATTGAAGACTGCGTTTTTCCCTACTGGAACGGGAGAGAGAAAGAGGAGCGTTGATTTTATCAACTGTGAGAAAAGACTGATTTATTGTAAGTGAACTGACATTGGATATTCTACACGGACTTTGCTAATTGAATATCCCTGAATGGACTGACTAAAAGATACATGACTAATGGACTGTTATTTTGACTATGCTATAAACTCTAAATGGAATAAAACTATATTCTTGATAGCACAAGCGTATCTGTTATTTTTACTGTATGTTAACAAACATACAAACTTATCTCACTCATTTATCTGTGTGCCTATCTGACTAACGCTGCACATTCTGTTTAGCTTGTCTCCTTAACCCTGGTTGGGGAACACAGGCTTAACACTCCCTACAGAAACTGCCTCTCCATTAACCCTTATTACATTCTTGGCAGGACTAGACTTCCTGTCTCTGGAACATCTCTGAAGTTTTTTCCCCCTACTTTGCTGGTCCTTTGCTTGTGTGGAGTGACCATTCCAAGTTACAACGGCATTGAAAAAAGTGACCTATGACCATTTTTCACACTTACGGCTGTTGCAGCATCCCCACAGTCATGAGAGTCCAGGAGAGGAGATGCGTGCCTCGATGTGAGTGATGTTGAGTTGGCCACGCCCAGCCAATAATATGACCACTAAGCCCCATCCACCAATTAAGCCACATCTACAGAAGCAGTTGTTAAAAATTTGAATCCCACTCCTGCCCTGAACTGCTGTAAACCAAGGACTACCAGGCCTGTACTGTACAGTATTAGTATACTCAGAAACCCTCGCATCCGATTGGTCCGGACCAGCAGAGACCTGATTGGTCAACAGGTCAGCCGTGATTGGAGCATTAGGAATCTACCGCTATTGGCTGTGCCGATCGCGGGAAATTCAAAGTGCTGTCATTGGCTGCTGAGCCTCGAGCCAGCCCTATATGAAGGGCTGCCGCGGCTCGCAGATCAAACCTTTACCTATACCTAATAAAGAGCTGAACTCACGAAATGGTCTTGCATCTCTGTCGAACTGATCCACCTCCGATCTAACACTGGCGACAAGGATGGGATCGTGAGACCAAGAGACCATCCAGCATGTGGCGAAGCAGCACACAGCAACCAGCAACATGGCCGGAATCAACTCGCCACCCGCTCCCTTCAACCCTGCTACTGAGGACTGGGAATCCTATACCGATAGGTTCCAAATGTTCCTCGAGAGTAGCAACCTCAAGGACGCCAACGGGCACAAGAAACGGGCCGTGTTCCTCACGCACTGCGGGCCCACAGTCCTCAAAATGGCCAAAGCCTTGGCCAAACCAATGGACGTCAAGGCGATGGAGTGGGACAATCTCGAGCCCCTGTTGCGGAGCCACTACGCCCCCATCATGCCCATCCTCATCTGGCGGCACGACTTCTACAGGTGGGATCAACACGAGGGCGAAGGGCTGGCCAACTTCATAGCGGCACTACGGGACCTGGGGGGTCTGTGCGAGTTCACCGACCTGGACGAGGCCCTGCGAGACTGCATCATCCTGGGACTCCAAGACCCCGTCCTCCAGAGCCACATCATGGCAAAGGGAGACATCTCCCTTGCCAATGCCCTCACTGAAGCCACTGCAGCGGAAGCGGCCAAGAAATCAGCAGCTCGGATGTGACAATCAAGCATCATGCCGCGAGTGGCGACCGGAGAGGCAACATCGACCCCTGAGAGGAGGCCCATGACAGACCACACAACCACACACCATGGTGACATCGACTCCTTCTCAGAAACCGAAGATGAGGAGGAGGAGATCCACCGTCTCCAATCAGCACGGGAGTGATGGGAACCACGAGGTCGTAAGTCGAGGTTCCAGTGTGCCGGCTGCGGTGGCGATCACCCCCGAGCGTACTGTCATTTTCTCAAAGCCATTTGCAGGCATTGTGAGAAATGGGGGCACATCGCCAAAGTGTGCTGGAATAAGAAGCACTACAGCCCGCGGCGACGAGATGCCAGCCTCCGACGGAGAGACAGCACCCCCACCAGGACCCGAGATCGACAGACGGAGAACCACTGGAGCCAGGAAGGTCGGAACAGGTGACTCCAGGAGACGAGACAGAGAGAGGAAACGCACCAGACCGCCAGCAATGCCAGAAAGGTATACGTGACAGTCGGGATAGAAGACCAGCAATGCAACATGGAGGTGGACTCAGGGTTTTTCCTCTCAATGGTCTCCTGGCGCACACTCAAGCACCTGGTCCCCACCATCCGCTGCCAAGAACTGGAAGACCAAACACTAACCCTCAAAGACTATCAGGGAAACCGAATCCCTGTAGTCGGTAGAGGCCATTTTAAAGTCACCTTCAAGGGCCACACAGAAGTGCTACCCCTGACGATCGTCGATCGAGATCGGCCGAGCCTGTTGGGACTACAGTGGTTCACACCCCTGGGCATCAAAGTAACAGGCATACACCACATCGGAGAGGCAGACTGGGAAGCGGCGCTCATGAGGGACTTCCAGGAAGTCTTCGACGACCCTTTAGGCAAGTACCGGGGGTCCCCTATTTCATTTAACATAGACTCAAGCATTGTGCCAATCCACCTTAAACCCAGGCGAATGCCATTTGCACTCAAGCCCAAGATCGATGAGCAACTCGATAAGCTCATCGCGCAAGGGGTGCTGGAACCAATCGATCATGCCCAGTGGGAGACCCCAATTGTCACCCCCATCAAGCCAGATGGGTCAGTGAGAATTTGTGGTGACTACAAAGGCCACCCTAAACCATGCGCTCCAATAAAGTGCATATCCCATCCCGGTAGTCCAGCATCTTCTGCACTCACTGGGGGGAAGCCGGATCTTCTCAAAGCTCGACCTGGTGCAAGCCTACCAGCAACTGCCAGTCGACGCCACAACAGCAGAAGCCCAAACCATCGTAATGCACTGAGGGGCTTTCTGCTGCAACCGGCTCCAGTTTGGAGTCAGCGTGGCACCTGGGGTCTTCCAAAGCCTTATGGAAAGACTCCTCCAGGGAATAGAAGGGGTGGTGCTCTACTTTGATGACATCTTGGTGGCTGCGAAAAATGAGAAACAACTAGAAGCCAGGTTGAGGGAGGTACTGCAGAAGTTCAGAGACTCGGGACTTAAAGTCAAGAAAGGGAAGTGCCAGCTACGGGCCTAAAGGGTCAAATTTCTGGGGTACCTCCTAGACAAACAAGGGATTCACCCCACAGAAAAGAAACTGAGAGCCATAAGGGAAGCACCGCGACCCAAAAACAAAACAGAATTACAGGCTTTCTTGGGACTGTTAAACTTTTACAATGTCTTCCTACCTCAAAAGGTGACCGTGTCGGAACCGCTACATAGGCTGTTAGATAAAACAGCCACCTGGACCTGGGGAGCACGGGAGGAGAGCGCTTTCAACAACACAAAGAACCTGCTAACATCCAACGTGGTACTAATCCAGTACAGCGAGACTCTGCCATTGACGGTAACTTGCGACGCATCACCATTTGGAATCGATGACATCCTCAGCCACCAGCTACCAGACAGGAGGGAAGCACCCATTGCTTTCTCATCAAGGATACTTTCAAAGCCAGAGCGGAACTACAGCCAGCTCGACAAAGAGGCCCTAGCAGTCGTCGCTGGCGTCAAGAAATTCCACGAATACCTTTACGGTAGGACTTTTACAATCATCACGGATCACAAGCCGCTGCTAGGAATCCTGGCAAGGGACAGGGCCACACCGAACATTCTATCGCCAAGAATGACGAGGTGGTCCGAATTCCTAGCAGCATACAATTACCAGCTGATACACCGGCCCGGCAAGGACATCGCCCATGCAGACGCCCTAAGCTGGTCATCCTTACCGGACTGGGAAGACGACCCGGCACCCACAACAGAGGTACTCCAAATAGAGACAATATCCAACCCACTCGTGACCGCACCAGACATTGCCAGAGAAACAAATAAAGACAAACGGCTGGCGCGAGTCTTGAGCTGGGTTTGAAAAGGGTGGCCGGAAGGGGACATAGACGAACTATTCAGACCCTTCCGGAACAGACAAACCGAACTCTTTATCGAAAAGGGCTGCATACTTTGGGGGGACAGAGTGGTAATTCCTGAAAAATTACAGGAAAAGGTATTGGGAATGTTGCATGAGGGGCACCCGGGGATGGTTAAGATGAAAAGCCTGGCCAGAAGCTACGCATGGTGGCCAGGAATGGATAAACAGATCAAAACCTGGGTTGCCAAATGTAAACAATGCCAAGAGTCCAGGGCCAATCCACCTGCCGCCCCAACCCAAGAATGGGAAAAACCAAGAGGTCCGTGGTCCAGAATTCATATAGATTTCATGGGGCCAACCAAGGGACACATGTACCTTATCACAGTAGATGCTTACTCCAACTGGCTGGAGGTAAGCACTATGAAGTCAACCATGATGGAAGCGGTGATAAGGAAACTGAGCAAACTCTTCGCTACGCATGGCCTGCCAGATGTAATAGTGTCAGACAACGGGCCCCAGTTCACCGCACTGGTGTTTGAACAATTTCTGGCAGGTCAAGGGATACACCATGCATTAACCGCACCGGCAAACCCGGCGGCGAACGGGCGGGCGGAACGCATGGTCCAATACACCAAGAAAGCTATCCAGAAAATAGAAACAGCCAATTTACAGGACAAAATCAATAAAATGCTCCTCATTCAACACATTACACCTAGCGCAACCACAAATAAAAGCCCGGTGGAACTAATAATGGGCCAGAAACTTCGCTCTACACTAGACAGAATGCACCCCACATATAACCCAGACAAACCCCCAGGTTCCTCCAGCAAACACAGAACATTCAACATAGGGGACCCAGTATATGCCAAAAATCTCACAGGAGAACCACTCTGGGTGCCAGCAACAATCACCCAGGTAACCGGGCCCCTATCATACCGATTGGAAACTAGTGACGGGAAAAACTGGAAACGGCACATAAACCAACTTAGGTCAAGAATAGCCACCACAACCAGCCAAACACCCGAACAAAAAACTAGAAGGGGGGGGGGGAATTGGTAAGCGATAGAGAAAGAACCGAAGAAAACCAACTAACGCAAACAGAACACCCCCCACCTAGAATAGATAAACCACTAAACCAACGCTACTCACCCGAAGATGCAGGACCGATGGAGCATGAAACCCCGGGGTCTTCACCTGGAAGGAGCAGCCAAACCAGCTCACCTGGCCAGGAAAAACCCAGCGGGAGCAGAAGCGGCAGCTCAACCAGCCCAGGAGAACCGGGAGGGAGCTACCAAGAAAGGCCCAGCTCAACGTTCCAGGCGGTTCCATCCCAAGGAACCGGAGTGACAGAAGAGGCATCCGATCCGGTCAACGACCACACCAGAACTGAACCGCGCAAGTCAAGGAGGCAGGGAAAAAGCCCCGCCTACCTACGCGACTACATCACTACGCACCGCACGACGAAACCAAGAGGGGAGGGGTGTACAGTATTAGCATACTCAGAAACCCTCGCATCCGATTGGTCCAGACCAGCGGAGACCTGATTGGTCAACAGGTCATCCGTGATTGGAGCACTAGGAATCTACCATGATTGGCTGTGCCGATCGCGGGAAATTCAAAGTGCTGTCATTGGCTGCCGAGCCTCGAGCCAGCCCGATATGAAGGGCTGCCGCGGCTCGCAGACCAGACCTTTACCTATACCTAATAAAGAGCTGAACTCACGTAAATGGTCTCGCGTCTCTGTCGAACCGATCCGCCTCCGATCTAACATGTACTACACAGAGTCTTGCAGGGCAAGAATTTCATAGACACTTTCAACCTCTATTTCAGTCATCTGGTGCACGTTCACACCTTTTACGTGTAGCATTAAACCGACCGTCTTTAAAATGCTTCAGGAAGCATTTTCAGCTAAATTAATAACTCTTAACTTTTATGTTCCACCAAACTACATTTCAGTCTCCTGAACTCTGACCAATATATAGCTTTCTGTCTTGGCACAGGAGAACCTATGTTGTATCTCTCTGCGTTCCACCTAGTGCACAGTACAAGAAATTGACAGCAGGAAAAAAAAAATTGAGACTTGATGTTGTAAACTCTTGTAGTTGTGCTGTGTAACATGGGCAGCAAACAAATTTAATGAGTAAGTAAATAATCAACTTGGATTCAAGCATCTTACAATGACATCTTCTGAAGCCATTGCTTAAGAAAGAGGTAAGAGGAATTTGGTACGTCTAGTTTAATGAAAAGAAGCAGCAGAGGGGATATGTATTTATTTTATGTTATTTATTTATTTGATCTGTCAATCATTTACAAGATAATAGTTATATGTATAAACATGAGTGAGAATACAGGAAATAGGTACGAATAAATGGGGACAATAGGACAGGGATGTTAGGCACGATGGTGGGCTTATGCATACCCCTTACAGACCTCTTAGGAATGAGTATTCTCTCCTTTCCTTTCTCTCCTCCCCCATTCTTTTCTCTCCTTCCTTCCTTCCTTCCTTCCTTCCTTCCTTCCTTCCTTCCTTCCTTCCTTCCTTCCTTCCTTCCCCCTTCCTTCCCCCTTCCTTCCTTCTTTCCTTCCTTATTTTATTTATTTATTTATTTGATTTGCCAACCGCTTACAAGAGAATAGGCATAAGTATAAACATGAGTAAGAATAGAGGAAACATGTACAAATAAATGGGGACAGGGACGGGAGGCACAATGGTGCACTTATGCACTCCCCTTACAGACCTCTTAGGATCGGAGTGCGGTCAATAGTGGTTAGTTTGAGGTTAAAGGAGTGGGGGTTAGAGGATGTAACAACAGAGTCAGGTAGGGCATTCCAGGCATTGACCACTCTGTTGCTGAAGTCTGTATTTCCAGCAATCCAGTTTGGAGCGGTTTACACTGAGTGTCAGCCTCAAGATATCTTCCACTGCTGCTTTTCTGCTATTACTTCTTTCGGCTGTCATGACAATGGTGGGAGGGGGGACTTTGGAGGGGAAGAAGGCTGGAGGTGTTTTGCATTCCTTTGCTGGGCTAGCAAGGGAAGAGGGGATTCTTTTCTTTAACTTTCCGTTTCTTGGCTATCTTCTTTCCTCTTTTGCACAACTGAGAACTTTTATCAAAATGTGTCAAGGCCATTTGACAAGAAACCTCATCACCACCTGGAGATGACCACATGAGCTTATTCAGAAGTTTTAATTGGAAGAATCATTTGAACTTCGGGGGGGGGAGCAATTCTATTTCTTTGTATGTGTGTTCTACCCGCCAATTTCTCAGTTTTGGAATTGATTTGTAGCTTCCACTTTATTTTCCATAAAAGGATAACTTTGCTCTACATCATGGAATCTGAGTATTTCTTTCTTGGGATCTAAAGGGAGCACAGACTGACATTATTCCGAAACTGCCACATCAACCCACCCGGAGAAAACAGCAACTTTTCTTCTGAGGGGGTTTCATCTCATGTTGTCTCCAGCCAGCGATGAAGAGGACCAGGGAAATTTTGAAGTTAATAGGCTCCACCCAAAGCTTAAGCTCCGCCTACCATCCCCAAACTAATGGGGCTTGCGAGAGAACTAACGGGGTGCTAGAGCAATACCTCCGACGTTACATAAATTATCAGCAAGACAACTGGGTGGATTTACTACCTTTTGCAGAAGTAGCATATAATAACTCTGTTCACAGTAGTACGGGGTTTACTCCTTTCAAAATAGCAACGGGGCAAGATTTTGTGCCCATACCTGAACTGCCTGGTGAAAAACCAAGTGTCCAGTCGTTGAGTGACTGGATATCTCAACTTCAACTTAATTGGCCGGTCGCCCGCAAAGCTTTGGACGAGGCGCACCAATCTCATAAGAAATTTGCTGACAAAAAGCGAGCCCCACAGATGTCGTATCAAGTGGGCAATAAAGTATTCCTCTCGACCAAGTATTTGCAGACTACCCAAAAATCGAAGAAGTTGGGTCCTAAGTATGTGGGACCTTTTCCCATTAAGAGGATTGTAAATCCTGTGACCATTCAACTGACTTTACCAAAGACTCTTCATCGTATTCATCCAGTTTTCCACGTCAGTTTGTTGAAACCAGAACGTACCTGTACCTTGAGACCGACCCAGTCTGATCCCCCCGTACCATTGTTAATTGAGGGTGAACAGCATTTCGAAATTAAAGAAATTCTAGACTCTAGGAAATGGAGGGGTCGTACCCAATTTCTTGTAGCTTGGAAACATTTTCCTCCGTCCCATGCTGAATGGGTAAATGAGAAAGACCTTAGAGCTCCTGAACTGTTAAAGAAATTTTATGCCAAATACCCTGATAAACCATAGAAATGTATATCAATGTTAACATGTAATTATGTTATTTTTTCTTATAGGGACTAATGTCCTTTTTCTAGGGGGTCCAAATGTCAGCTTCAAGATATCTTCCACTGCTGCCTTTCTGCTATTACTTCTTTCGGCTGTCATGACAACGGTGGGAGGGGGGACTTTGGAGGGGAAGAATGCTGGAGGTGTTTTGCATTCCTTTGCTGGGCTAGCAAGGGGAGGGAGGATTCTTTTCTTTAACTTTCTGTTTCTTGGCTATCTTCTTTCCTCTTTTGCGCAACTGCGAACTTTTATCAAAATGTGTCAAGGCCATTTGACAAGAAACCTCATCACCACCTGGAGATGTCCACTTCTGAGCTTATTCAGAAGTTTTAATTGGAAGAATCATTTGAACGTTGGGGGTGGGTGGGAGCAATTTTATTTCTTTGTATGTGTGTTCTACCCGCCAATTTCTCAGTTTCGGAATTGATTTGTAGCTTCCACTTTATTTTCCAGTAAAAGGATAACTTTGCTCTACACCATGGAGTCTGAGTATTTCTTTCTTGGGATCTAAAGGGAGCACAGACTGACACTGAGTTTGCATCTGTTGTGTTGCTCTTGTATTGTTGTGGCTGAAGCTGAAGTAGTCATTGACTGGTAGGACATCGTAGCAGATAATTTTGTGTACTACGCTTAAGTCCAACCATAGGTGGCATAATTCAAGGTTGTCCAAGCCCAAAATCTCAAGCCTGATGATATAGGGTATTCTATTGCGAGCAGAGGAGTGTTGTACTTTTCTCATGAAATACTTCTAGATATGATATGGATATGGATATGATAGCAGTCTTCCAATATTTGAGGGGCTGCCCCAAAGCAGAGGGAGTCAAGCTATTCTCCAAAGCACCACAAGGCAGGACAAGAAGCAATAAGGATGGAAACTAATCAGGAAGAGAAGCAACCTAGAATTAAAGAGAAATTTCCAAACAGCGAGAACGATTCACCAGTGGAATTACATGCCTTCAGTAGTTGTGGCTGCTCCATCACTGGAGGTTTTTAAAAAGAGACTGGACAGCCATTTGTCTGGAATGGTATCCTGCCTGAGCATGGGGTTGGACTAGAAGACCTCCAAGGTCCCATCAACCAGAGGTGGGATTCAGCAGGTTCTGACCAGTTCTGGAGAACCAGTCGCAGAAATTTTGAGTAGTTTGGAGAACCGGCAAATCCCACCTCTGACTGGAGATTTTACAGTATCTTCCCCCTGTCATGCCCACCAAGCTATGCCCACAGAACCGGTAGTAAAATCATTTGAACCCCACCACTGTTCCCAACCCTGTTATTGTACGTTCACAGAGGCAATGCTTGCATTCCTGGAGAGAAAGCCCTCTTGAATTATGCCAGCTGCCTAGTTGTTATTTATTTTTATTTTCAATTTGCATGCCTTCCATTCCATCTCCTTTGCATCAGACACTCTTATGCCTGGATAAGGTCCCACCTGTTGGACATAATTTTTGATTGTTCTCACGTAATTCCTACCCATTGTGGGGACATGTTAGCAAAATCATACGGATTAGGAGGAGCGAAGTGTTCAATTTAGCGACGAAACGGGTGCCGGGAGAGTTGGCTCGACCCTTTTCCCTGCCCGGGCGCTGTTTCTCCTGAACCCAAGGTGCCAATTGGCATCACTCCAGATTTCCACCAAACCCCCCCCCCCCAATGTAGCAGCTGCAGCTGGACAACTAACCGTAGATATGGCATTGAAAAGACAACACACAAAACCCACAGAACAACCCGTGTTGTTCCATCCCTCCAATACTGCAATGCAGCGGCCAAGCTGATTTGGGAGGTGCACAACAACTCTGGCTCTAAGCACAGCTTGGAGTGTCCCATCTTCGCAAGAGCTGCCTTTAAAAGCATGTTTACATGAAGGAGGGAAGTCGGGGCACACCGTCTAGTGGAGAAAATCACTGCAATTACCCACACAAACAGCTTTTTTTCCTCTGGTTTCGTCTGGCCACCTTTCCCCGAGAGCACTTTAGTGCAACAAAATGAGACAAAAAAAAAAAAACCAAACAAATTTTGGCTTTTTGGGATTTCAACCCCCCCTCCTTCTGCTGGAGGGGTGGGTGGATGATGCCAGCTTTTGTAGGGTCAAACTGGGAGCTGTGGGAAGCAGCAGAGGTGGTATATTCAGCCAGTTTGGACCAGTTCTGGAGAACCGGTAATGGAAATGTTGAGTAGTTTGGAGTACCGGCCAATCCCACCTCTGACTGGCCCCGTCAACCCCGTCTCTTCTCTGCCTCCCTTCAAGTCCCAGCTGATCAGCTGGGTCTTCTTTGGTTGTCCTGCACAGGAGAACGGAGCTGGAAAGCAGGTTAGTGGGATGGGGAGGGAAGGGGGATTTTTCAGTTATTTTGCAGATTTGCCTATCCCAGGTCCTTGGTAAGGATTTGATAGGTAGACCAAAATGCCAAACCCCGGCTGACTGTGTGAATAATAATAATAATAATAATAATAATAATAATAATAATAATAATAATAATAATAATAATAATAATAATACCTTATGATAGCAGAATCGCTGAGAAACAATTTGAAAAAATCACCAGATATCAGGACTTGAGAATCGAACTGCAGAGACTCTGGCATAAATCAGTGCAGGTGGTTCCATGGTACTGGACACACTGGGTGCTGCTATGCCTAAAGACCTAGGCCAGCACTTGAAAACAATGGGCGCTGACAAGATCACCATTGGTCAGCTGCAGAAGGCCACCTTGCTAGGATCTGCTCCCATAATCCACTGATACATCCCGGAGTCTTAAATGCTCGGGAAGGGGTTCATTTGACTAGTGATTTGCGATTCAAAACCCAGTGTAGTTGTCTCATTTGCTGTGTACACTGTCATTTTTTGTGTATAATGATGATGAAGAAGAAGAAGAGGAGGAAGGGGAAGAAGATAGAGGAGGAGAAAATGAAGGAGGAGGAGGAGGAGGAGGAGGAGGAGGAGGAGGAGGAGGAGGAGGAGGAGAAGAAGAAGAAGAAGAAGAAGAAGAAGAAGAAGAAGAAGAAGAAGAAGAAGAAGAAGAAGAAGAAGAAGAAGAAGAAGAAGAAGAAGAAGAAGAAGAAGAAGAAGAAGAAGAAGAAGAAGAAGAAGAAGAAGAAGAAGAAGAATGCTTCAGCCCTTCATTCGGACCAGAAATGCTCCTGGGTTTGGCATTCTCTTTTTTTTTTTCTTACCCCTGAAAAATGCTTGACTAGGCTGTGAACTTGAAAACAATCTTTGCTCAAGAAGGGAAGGCCGTGACAAATACTTCCATAAAGCTGTCACAAAAAGAACATGGGAGTCACCCTTGCCCTCTTCTTGAGGGGGAGATGGATTTGGCAGCAATCTTGAGCATGCCTCACAGGGTTTGAGAAGTCAGGGAGAAGAAGGGCTTTTAGTGAAATTGTTCCTAAATTGTAGCAGTTCCATCATTTCCTGAGAAGATCCAGGACGTGAAGCACAGAGGGGAGGGGGCTGGAACCAGGAATCAAATATTTCTATTTGACGGTCTTGAGGGGACATGTGTGGTGATGGCACCATGGCCTCTGAAGGCCTTCAAGACCATGGAAAGTTCTTCAGGAAACAGTAGAAGACCCCCCTTGTTGTGTCCGTCGGTAAGGAGACCAGGAGGCGGTGACTAGGTTTCAGCTCTTTATTGGGTCCCCGGAACCGATCTGGCTCTGAGGGAAAAACAGTGGCTTTTTATTCTCAAGCTGTGGTGGCCGCAGCCAATGACACCACTTTGAATCTCCTGTGATTTGTTTCCACCAATCGTGGGAGATTCTCAGCGGGCCAATCAGCGCGGCTCGCTAAACCAATCAGGTCACCCCGCGCTTTGGCCAATCAAAGCGCGGAGTTTCAAGAATGCTAATGAGTGTACAGAACACCCTTCCCCTCTTGGTTTGGTCCTACGTAACATAGTCCCGTAGGTAGGCGGGGCTCCGTACTTGCCTACTGGACCTGCGCAGGTCAGTCGTTGGTTGGCTCCCGGTCGGTTCGGTCGGGTTCTCTGTGTCTCTCGGCCTCGTCGATGGAACCGCCTGGTATGCCTTGCCGGGCCGCTTGTCGCAGCTCCCTCCCGGTCTACCCGGGCTGGTTGAGCTGCGGTTTTTGCCGCTCCCGCCTGGTCTTTCTGGGCTGGTCGAGCTGGCCTGGCTGCTTCTTCCTGGTGAGGTTCCGAGCTGGCTGCTTGCTGGTGAGTATGGCTGGTTCCTTTCTTCTGGGTTTTGGTTCCCAGGGTATTCCCTCCCCTCTTGGTTTGTGTTAAGGGGATTGGTTATGTCTGGTTGTGTGTTGGTTGTGTTTCTTGTGGCTGTTCTCAATCTTAATTGATCGATGTGGCATTTCCACGCTCGTCCGTTGGTTGTTTGCAGCCGGTACGAGCGGGGACCTGTCAGTTGGGTTATGGTTGCTGGTACCCATAGTGGGTCTCCGGTTAGGTTTTTTGCGTAGACGGCATCGCCTGGTGCAAAGGATCGGTGCTTGCTGGAGGAATTTGGGGGTTTTTCCGGGTTGTATGTGGGGTGCAGTCTATCGAGTGGGGACCTTATTTTCCTCCCCATTAGTAGCTCTGCCGGGCTTTTGTTCGTTGTCGTGTTCTGGGTTATGTGTTGTATAAAAAGCATTTTATTTATTTTGTCTTGGATCTCCCCGTGTTCGATTTTCTGGATGGTTTTTTTCGTGAATTGAACCATTCGTTCCGCCCTTCCATTCGCCACCGGATGCGCCGGGGCTGACAGTGCGTGTCGTATGCCCCGTTCCGCTAGGAATTTTTCAAATTCCAGCAAGGTGAATTGGGGCCCGTTGTCCGACACGATGACATCCGGGAGGCCGTGTGTTGCGAAGAGTTTGCAAAGTTCCTTGGTCATGGCCTCTGTGGTGGTGGATTTCATGTTGCTTACCTCCAACCAGTTGGAGTAAGCATCTACGGTTATTAGGAATGTATGTCCCTTTGTGGGCCCGGCAAAGTCTATGTGGCTCCTAGACCAAGGTCCCCTGGGAGTTTCCCATTCTAGGATCGGTGCCGTGGGAGGGCTTGGTCTGGTTTCTTGGCAGCATTGACACCTTGCCACCCAGGCCTCGATTTGTTTATCCATCCCTGGCCACCAAGCGTAACTCCTGGCCAGGACTTTCGTTCTAACTATGCCCGGGTGCCCCTCGTGTAACAACTCCAATACCTTCCCTTGCAGTTTTTCCGGGATAACCACCCTATCCCCCCATAGTACACACCATTTTTGTAGCAAGAGTTCTGTTTGCCAGTTCCGGAATGTTTTGAATGTTTCATCATTGTCCTTTTCTGGCCACCCTTTCTCAACCCAATGTAGCACCCGCGCCAGACGTTTGTCTTTATTCGTTTCTCGGGCAATGCCTGACGCGGTTATGGGTAGATCGGACAGAGTCTCTATGCTGAGGGTGGTCATCATGGGTGCTGGGTCAGTGTCTAGCTCGGGTAGCGGTGAGCGGCTTAAAGCATCTGCATGTGTGATAGTTTTACCGGGTCGGTGTGTGAGCCAGTAGCTGTAGGCGGCAAGGAATTCGGACCACCTTGTCATTCTAGGAGATAGAATGTTCGGGGTGGCCCTGTTCCCTGTGAGGATTCCCAGCAGCGGCTTGTGGTCGGTGATAATGGTGAACGTCCGGCCATAGAGGGACTCGTGGAACCTCTTCACTGCGGCGACGATAGCCAGGGCCTCTTTGTCCAGCTGATTGTAGTTTCTCTCTGGTTTGGTGAAGGTCCTTGAAAAGAAGGCGATGGGTGCTTCTCTTCTGTCGGGGAGAGTGTGGCTGAGGACGGCGCCGACGCCGAAAGGTGATGCATCGCATGTGATGGCTAGTGGTAGGGTCTCGTTGTATTGGATGAGGACGGCATCCGAAGTGAGTAGGTCCTTGGTTTTCCTGAAGGTGGATTCCTCACGTTTCCCCCAAGTCCAGGTAGCCGCCTTGTCCAAGAGCCTATGCAAAGGCTCTGCCACGGTCGCCTTTTGGGGCAGGAAAACATTGTAAAAATTAAGCAGTCCCAGAAACGCCTGCAGTTCCGTTTTAGTCCTGGGTGTGGGGGCCTCCTTAATGGCTCTGATTTTGGTTTCAGTTGGGTGGATGCCATGCCGGTCTAGGAGGTACCCCAGGAACTCGACCCGCTCTGTGTAAAGTTGGCACTTTTCCCTCTTCACCTTTAGCCCGGTTTCCTTGAATTTGGTTAGCACCTCCCTTTGTCGACCCTCTAGTTCTGGCTGGTTGGCTGCCGATACCAGCACATCGTCAAAATAGGGCACCACCCCCTTGATGCCTTGTAAGAGTCTCTCCATGAGGCTCTGGAAAATTCCAGGCGCCACGCTGACTCCGAACTGGAGTCGGTTACATTGGAAAGCTCCCTGGTTGGTGACTATGGTTTGTGCCTCCGCGGTTTCTTCGTTGACCGGCAGCTATTGGTATGCTTGTGCCAGGTCGAGTCTCGCAAAAACCTTGCCTCCCCCCAGTGAGTGTAGAAGGTGCTGAACTACTGGGACAGGGTAGGCACTTTGTTGAAAGGCGCAATTTAGGGTGGCCTTATAGTCCCCGCAGATTCTTACCGACCCATCGGGCTTGACTGGGGTGACTATTGGGGTCTCCCACCGGGCATGGTCTATTGGTTGTAGGACCCCTTGCTTGACGAGCTTGTCAATTTGCTTGTCAATTTTTGTCCGGAGTGCGAAAGTTACCCGCCTTGGTTTTAGGTGTCTTGGAGGAATGTTAGGGTCTAGGCTGAAGGAGATAGGGGTCCCTCAGTACTTGCCTAGGGTGCCGTCGAACACTTCCTGGAAGTCCCATGCCAGTTGTTGCTCCCAATCGGTCTCAGCGATGTGGTCGATGCCCATGATTTCAATGCTGAGTGGTGCGAACCATTGCAGTCCCATAAGGCTGGGTCGGTCTTGGTCCACGATCGTCAGGGGAAGCTTCGCAGTGCGGCCCTTAAATGTCACTCTGAATTGTCCAGTTCCGACTACCGGGATGCGGTTTCCCTGGTAGTCTTTAATAATTAGTCTCTGGTTCTCCAGTCCCTTCTTTTGGATGGTAGGCACCAAACGTTTGATCTCTTGCCAGGTGACCATGGAGAGGTAGGACCCGGAGTCCACCTCCATTTTGCATGACTCGCCTTCGATGCTTACCTCCACATAGAATTTTCGGGCATCGGTGGTTGATGCATGGCCGATGATGACCGTCTGGTGAGTTTCCTCCTTCCGCTGGGTCTCGCCACCTCGTCGGGTTTGCCTGCTCTGGTCCCAATGGCTGTTGGCTGGGCGATCTCTGGTTCTGGGGGGGGTGCTGTCCCATCTCCGCTCGCTGTGGTCCTGCTGTCTGGGGCTGTAGGCTTTCTTTAATCGGCATACGCGGGCGATGTGACCCTTTCTGTCGCAGTGCCGGCAGACTGCATCGAAGAAACGGCACTCGGATCTAGGGTGGTCACCTCCGCAACCGGCACACGCGGTCCCTGACTTACGACCCCGCCGACTGTGCTGGTCGCGTCCTGCCTGGAGCCGGTGGATTTCCTCCTCCTCGTCTGAAGTGTTGGAGGCAGAGTGGAATTCGCCGTGGTGGGTGGTGGTCTCGCGGTGACTTGCTTCCGGTTGGGCCTCGGTTGCCCATCCAGGGTTGTTGGTCACGGTGTGGTCCCCTGTGTCCGGTCTCCGCATGCGGTTTGCCGACTGCCGGGTGGCCTCGGCTGCGGTGGTTTCAGCGATGGCATCGGAGAGGGCGATGTCGCCTTTGGCCATCAGCCGACTCTGTAGGACTGGATCCCGAAGTCCGAGCACGACTCGGTCCCTTAGGGCCTCGTCCATGTCGGAGAATCCGCACAGTCCTCCAAGGTTCCGCAGCTCTGCAACAAAGTCGCTGAGGCTTTCGCCCGATCTCTGGTCCCGCCGGTAGAACTCGTGCTGCCTGATGAGGGTGGGCATGGCGGGAGCGTAGTGTTTGCGGAGTAAAGGTTTGAGGTTGGCCCAGTCCATCCCTGTGACGTCAGCGGGTTTCGCTAGGGCTTTTGCCATCTTGAACACTGCGGGCCCGCAGTGTGTCAGGAAGACAGCTCATTTTTTCGGCCCGGTGGCATCCTTCATGTCGCTGCATTCGAGGAACATGCAGAAGCTGTCCGTGTAGGAATCCCAGTCCTCGCTAGCGGGGTTGAAGGGCGCAGGCGGAGCGATGCTGGCCATTTCGTCGGTTTTGCTTCCGTCGGACACATGCTCGATGGGGTTCAGACTCGGGATCCCATCCTCATCGCCAGTGTCGTGTCCGTTGGTAAGGAGACCAGGAGGCGGTGACTAGGTTTCAGCTCTTTATTGGGTCCCTGGAACCGATTTGGCTCCGAGGGAAAAAACAGCAGCTTTTTATTCTCAAGCCGTGGCGGCCGCGGCCAATGGCACCGCTTTGAATCTCCCGCGATTTGTTTCCACCAATCTCGGGAGATTCTCAGCAGGCCAATCAGCGCGGCTCACTAAACCAATCAGATCGCCCCGCGCTTTGGCCAATCAAAGCGTGGGGTTTCAAGAATGCTAATGAGTGTACAGAACACCCCTCTTCCCAGGGTCCCTTCCAGCTCTATTCTGATTGATTGGTTGGTTTGATTGATTGAGATGACATCCAATCAGGGGTGGGATTCTACTGGTTTGGACCGGTTTGGGCAAACCAGATGTGAAATTTGCATCTGGTTGACAGAACTTGTAATGGAACCAACCAGCTGGTTCCACCCAACCTGCCCCTCCCCTCCCAGGAGTCTCCACATAGCCCCTTTTGGATGCAGGGTCTGCGCGGAGGATTCTGGGAGGAGGAAAATGGGTCTTCCGGAAATTCCAATAGGCCACGCCCACCATGGCTGGAAGGTTGAAGCTCCTTAACTGGAGAATCCTGCTGGAGTCCCAGCGTTGCTCAAGATGCAGATGGAAAGAATTATTCAAGAAGAAGAAGGAAAAAAAATCCTAGATCCAAACCTGGGAAGATGGCCTTTGGCTGTCAGAAACTTCTTTCCTGTTGGCTGAATGTACGACTTAAAAGATCTGGAACGGAATGTTTAGGCTAAACCCAGCATAAATAGAATTCTTTTAAGTCCTTCAATGAGGAAAGAAACAAATTTCTGCACTGATTGGGCAAAACTCACTGAACAAATGTGTCACTTAAGAACATAAATTTGGGGCATAAATTATGGGGATTTTTTTCCATAAGCCGAGGACAACCTGGACTTAGTTAATCTTTTTCCCTGAGGTTGCTGTTTATTATGTTTGTTGTTTAGAAAAGTCCATTGGAAGTAGCGCGAAGCCCACAACGATTTTAGTGAATAGAGAAAAGGCTGGGATTTAGGGATTTGCAACTCATCCACTCCCTGTGGTTTTCTGATTCCAAAATAAATCCGAATAACAAATATTAGAAGTCCAGCGGGGCAAGGAACCTAGCCAAACATTTGACATCTTTGTCTCCAGAAATTCATGTTAGATGTTCTCAAAACTCTCTGGTCTTGCAAAATATATCACCATAGATTAAAATAATAATAATAATCATCTATATTTGTGCCATTCCGCATTCGCACCAGCGTGGTAAAAACATATCCCAGTATTGACTTTGGATAGCGCGGTTTCTGCCATGTTCTGCTTGGCTTTGGACAATAGGAGGGGTTTTTTTTCTTAAAAAGAAATAAATAAAAAATTTGGCTCTCTAATTTATACTTGCCAGATCTCTGGGCTGATCTCCATGAAGGGATTGGGATAAAGAATCTGAGAATCTTACTGAGAAAAATCACTTATGCTTTTTCACCTGCTTTGCAAGGCAAAATTCACCCTCCATCACCGTTCCAGGACTGTTCAGTCCAGGGTTGATTCCCTCTTAAATGCACTTACCACAAAATGCTTGCAGAAAGCCCATATTGACTTTTCATTGAATCAAATCAATGAATAAATGTCCCCATTTATTCGTACCTATATCCAATATTCATACTCATATTTATTCTTATACCTGTTGTCAGGATTCTGGCAGTTACCCCCCATTTAAATCATGAGTCTCAAGCCAAACTTCTAAAACTTCAAAAGGATTTATTGGGAGTTAACATGGCCAGCGCTGCCTGAGTGTAGCCAACTCTGAGACGCATCGTTCATGGTCACCCTTGACCCTGGTTTTTCCCCACCCCCTGGATGTATCATAATTCATATTCTCCAATGGGACACGTCCATAGCCCAGAGTCATCAATCATGCTCTCCAGTTAGATATTTGTCATGGCAGAAACTTCAGTCACCTAGTTACTATCTTTGAAAACATTGATGGTGTTAAGCCTGGTTTCCCCAACCAGGGTTAGGGAGACAAGCTAAACAGAATGTGCAGCTTAGTCAGATAGGCACACAGATAAATGAGTGAGCTAAGCTTGTATATTTATTAACATACAGTAAAAATGACAGATACGCTTGTGCTATCAAATATATAGTTTATTCCATTATGAGTTCATAGCATAGTCAAAATAACAGTCCAATAGTCATGTATCATTTAGTCAGTCCATTCAGGGATATTCAGTTAACAAAGTCCGTGTTGAATACCCTATGTCAATTCACTTACAAGTATGTCCTTTGTTTTCTCTCCCGTTCGAGCAATGCAGACTTGTTTTCCTTGCAGTAATCAGGGATCATCAAAGCCAGAGAGTGAGCAAGCTGCCGTCTTGCTTCTTTTAAAGTGCTTTCACAACCACTCCCTTAATTACTATCCCACAGTTAAAGTTGCAGACACTTTAACATACAAACTATGATTACATATTATTATTTACCTAAACCAGTTAGGGTAAAACAATGTTATCCCTGACATTCTCCCCTTTTAGGAAATAATAATATAACTATTTACATCTTTAAATCATATTTGTTACAACTCTCTTTAAACTTAATTACTCCTTGAGCTTTTGTAAATTGGTCTGCAATGTTTTCTTCTGTCGTGCAGTATTCCAATTTAATTAGCCCATTCTTTACAGATTCTCTAACATTTAAGTATCTTAAATCAGTATGCTTTGATCTAGTTTTTACAGCAATACTAGTAGCTAATTTTATAGCTGCTTGATTGTCCTCGAACACAATAATGGAATCTTTTACAGTTATACCCATGTCTAATAATAACTGTTTGTACAAAATCAAATCAGTGCATAGTAATGACAGACATGAAAATTCCGCTTCCATCGTGGACAAGCTGATATGCTGTTGTCTGATTGACCTCCACCCTATTAGTGTCTTACCAAATAATATAGCCATCCCAGATGTTGATTTTCTAGTGTTTATATCAGTTGCAAAACTTGCATCTGCATAGGCACTAAGAATCAAATCACCCTTTGGTTCTATAAATGCATGGTTCATTGTTCCTTTAAGATATCTTAAAATTCTCTTTAATGATTGCCAATGACATTGATGTGGATCTGAATTAAAACGTGCCAGCTGATTTACACTATAAGCTATATCTGGCCTAGACCAATTGCTTATATATGATAAGCTGCCAATCAAAGATTGATATGTGGACTTATCATATTTGGGACTTTGATCATCAGTTTAGCAAACTTCCTGACTCATTGGAGTCTTTGCCGGTTTACAAAGTTCCATTTTAAACGTTTTAATTAATTGGCAAATTTTATCTTCTTGAGATATCTTAAAACCATTTTTTGTTTTGTTAACTGTCAATCCTAGATACTTTTTAATTTCACCTAAATGCTTTAATTTTATCTTTTTGGCTAATAATGATATAATTTTATTAGCTTCATTATTAGTCTTAGTTATCAAAGCAATATCATCTGTAAATAATAACAATAATGACACCGTTCCATTATTTTCTCTTTTAAACACACATGGATCTGCTAAACCAGATTTAAAACCTATATTGTTTAACTCTTTCACAATATATTGGTTCCACTCAAACCCAGATTGTTTCAACCCGTAAAGACTCTTTTTGAGTTTCCAACAATCATTACTATTTACTTTATTGTCTTTTATACCTACTGGTTTTCTTAAATATATAGTGTGCTGCAATGGTGCATGTAGATAAGCAGTTTCTACATCTAAATGGTTAATGACATAGTTTTTCTTAGCTGCCCACACTAATGCTGCTCTTAAAGATGTTGCTTTAAGACGGTGCAAAAACTTCATCATAATCAGATGCAGTTTGATTAAATCCTTGAGCTACTAACCTAGCCTTATGGGTAACAGTCCCATCATTTCCAGTTTTTACTTTAAATATCCATTTGCACCCAATGGATTTTTCTCCTGGAGGTAATTTAGCATCTTCATAAACTTTCATTACCTTTAATGAATTTAGTTCCTTTTCCATTGCCTTTTGCCAATTCTCCTGATCCTTAGCAGGATACATCCTAAGTTCATCTACACTACTTGGAACTTTAGTTACTTGGCAAACTATACTTGCTTGATACCTATCAGGTGGTCTAGTTATACATGTAGTACGTCTAGGTATTACAGGACTCACAGGTGGACTTTCATTTATTAACTCTTCTTGATTATCTAACTCTTCCTGATCAATTGTTTCCTCTTGTTCTGGTCCTATTTGCTCTTCATGGACTTCTTCTTTAATTGGAATCTTCTTATAACTAGTCTGATCTTTCTGCCTTTTGTAGGGTTCAATAATTACTTCATTATTTAAATCTTGCTCTAATCTATTCCATCCTACATGTTCTAGGAATTTTGCACTAGCACTGGTGTAAACTCTAGATGTACCTGGTTCCCAGAATCTATAAGATCTATGATTAGATGTATATCCTACAAAATATAATCTTTTAGCTCTATGCTGTCTTTTGTGTCTAAGTTGTGTAGGGATATGCACCCATGCTGGTGCTCCAAATGTGTGCATGTAACTAAAATCAGGTTTTGTACCATGCCACAGTGTGAATGGTAATTCACCTGTTGTTGAATTAACAACATTATTTAATATATGATTACCACACATTATTGCTTCTCCCCACAAATTGTCAGGTAATCCTGAATCAGACATCATAGTTTGTGCCATTGATTGTAATGTTTGGCCTCTTCTCTCTATAAAGGCATTATGTTGTGGCCTATATGGTGCAGACATTTTATGTTGAATACCTAACATTCTTAGTCTGTTCTGGAATTTATTATTTGTAAATTCCGTACCATTATCTGTTATAAGAGTTACTAATTTCTTTTTAGTTTTTCTTTCTGCAAATTTAATCCAATTAAAGAGATTTTGATACGTTTCAGTTTTGCTCTTCATTAAATAGCAAAACCCATGTCTAGAATAATGGTCCATTATACTTAATATGTAACGAGCTCCTCCTACACTTTGTTTTTTAGGACCTATTAAATCGGCAAATACTACCTCTAAAGGTTCTTTGGTAGTAAATCCATCAACTCTATCAGCCGGTGTTACCCTGGCTTTGCTATGATTGCAGATATTACATTGCAAATACTTATTACAAGATTTTAAACTTATTCCCTTAGATAATTCAACAGTTTTCTTAAGCATTTTAAAATTTAAATGCCCTAGCCTTCGATGTAACAAGTGAATACATTCATCATGAGGTTTCTTATTTTCATAAACTGTGTTAGCTACCTTTAAACCATCATCATTTAACACATATAATTCACCTCTTAAAGATGCAGTAATTTTCTTATCTTCTTTCTCAATTATGCAGTTATCTCCTTTAAAAGTAACTACATATCCTAGTTTAACCAAAATTTTAACTGAAATTAAATTAAACTTAAGTTGTGGTACATATAACATTTTTACATTCTCTTTTATAAAAGAACAATATGCTATACCTTGACCTTTAGCTTTCAGTTTCCAGCCATTGGCTAACGATATCTGCTGTGTACTCTTGGACATTTTAATAAAATTTTTCTTATCATTAGTTATACAATGAGATGCTCCACTGTCAACCACCCATAAATTATTTTTTACAGCTCCGTTAGTATACATGGCTAACTCTAAATTTTTATTTGTCTTTTGATGACTTTTTGTATTCTGGCCAGCGTTCTGGCACTTTGCCTTTTTACAAAATCTTGCCAAATGTCCTCTTCCTCCACAATTAAAGCACTTTTTAATTGCGTATGCAGTAGGAGTTTCATTATCTTCTTTTTGAGGTGGCTGCCTCCTTAACTCGTCTCTTTCAAGCCTTCTTCTGGCCTCTTCAATCAATCTGCCAGTTATATCAGTTAAAGTTAGGCTTTCCTTTGGCAATATTTCAAGTGAAGTTACATAGTTGTCATAGCTTTCATTAAGGGAAGATAGAATTATATAGACTTGGTGTAGATCAGAGAAAATAAGCTCTTTCTCGTACAGTTCTTGAAAAATGCTTTGCATAGTTTTCAAATGACTCAGCATATCACCATTCTTATGGAGATGTGTACTGAAAAGTTTCCGTGTTAGATTTATGTGAGCACCAACATTATCTCGAACATAAATCCTCTTCAGCTTCTGCCAACACCCAACAGCTAATTTCTCTCCGTGGATATAAACAAGCTGCATATCAGTTAAGGTTAAAGCAATAATGCAAATTGCTTGTTCATTTTTATGCATAAATTCTTCTATCTTTAATTTATCTTCCTCATCCTCTGGATCCCATTCTTCTACGTTTGGTGGATTTTCAATTATGTTCCACAAACCTTCTCTTTGTAGAAGCAGACTACATTTCATAGACCATGATACATAGTTTGTTCCATCCAGCTTGGATATAAGGGACAAACTTTGTAGATTGACTTGTGCCATGTTTTCTTATATGGATATAAAACTATAATTAATAAAACACAGCTGTCTGTTTACTGTAATGTATAACAACACAAACTCTCACTTTTACATAAATCTGTTTTATCCTAGTTAAACTGACTTTGCAGCCTCTGGGCCCATAACCAGTGTTAAGCCTGGTTTCCCCAACCAGGGTTAGGGAGACAAGCTAAACAGAATGTGCAGCTTAGTCAGATAGGCACACAGATAAATGAGTGAGCTAAGCTTGTATATTTATTAACATACAGTAAAAATGACAGATACGCTTGTGCTATCAAATATATAGTTTATTCCATTATGAGTTCATAGCATAGTCAAAATAACAGTCCAATAGTCATGTATCATTTAGTCAGTCCATCCAGGGATATTCAGTTAACAAAGTCCGTGTTGAATACCCTATGTCAATTCACTTACAAGCCAGTCCTTTGTTTTCTCTCCCGTTCGAGCAATGCAGACTTGTTTTCCTTGCAGTAATCAGGGATCATCAAAGCCAGAGAGAGAGCAAGCTGCCGTCTTGCTTCTTTTAAAGTGCTTTCACAACCACTCCCTTAATTACTATCCCACAGTTAAAGTTGCAGACACTTTAACATACAAACTATGATTACATATTATTATTTACCTAAACCAGTTAGGGTAAAACAATGTTATCCCTAACAGATGGAATGCACTTTCAGTTTCCAAGCTGCTGCACTGCTCCCCCCACCCTTTCTGTTGGCACCTCTAAAACAACCAGAGAAATATTTTATGAGTTGACATTCGGTTCCCCTCACTTCTTGAAGGTGACTTGTACAACACAAAAAGGAAACAAATTTATTGCACGTGTTAGGGATAACATTGTTTACCCTAACTGGTTTAGGTAAAATAAGAAATATGTAATCATAGTTTGTAAGTTAAAGTGTCTGCAACTTTAAATATAGGAATGTAATTAAGGGAGTGGTTGTGAAAGCACTTTAAAAGAAGCAAGGAACGTCAGCTTGCTCTCTCTGGCTTTGATGATCCCTAATTACTGCATGGACTCAAGACTGCGTTACTCGAACGGGAGAGAGACAAAGGACTGATTTGTAAGTGAACTGGCATAGGATATTCTGCACGGACTTTTGCTAACTGAATATCCCTGAATGGACTGACTAAATGATACATGACTATTGGACTGTTATTTTGACTATGCTATAAATGGAATAAACTATATTTTTGATAGCACAAGCGTATCTGTTATTTTTAGTGTATGTTAACAAACATACGAACATATCTCACTCATTTATCTGTGTGCCTATCTGACTAACGCTGCACATTCTGTTTAGCTTGTCTCCTTAACCCTGGTTGGGGAACCCAGGCTTAACAGCACGTATAGGACTTAGGGTTGCAAACCTCTCCGGGCTTGGTTGGGTTTTCTACACAGAACCTCATCAGAAGGCGTTCCTACTCTTTACCCAAGATGCCTCTGATAAGGGGTAGCCCTTCCACTTGATTAAATACTGGAGTTATCTCTTGTGCCACCTCAAATCTTGTAAGTGATTGACAAATCAAATCAATAAATAAAATAGTGGCCGCTTCATTACTGGAGGCTTTTAAGAAGAGACTAGATGGTCACTTATTAGAAATGGGTGTCTAGGTTCCAGTGGTGGGATTCTGTCACTTCGCACCGGGTTGTTAACTTTCTGAGCAGTTTGATGAACTGGTTGTTGGAACAGAGAACCAGTTGAACTGGTTGTTGGGACAGAGAACCGGTTGTTAAAATTATTTGAATCCCACCACTGATAGTTTCCCTCCTGTTGAGCAGACAGCTGGACTAGAAGACCTCCAAGGCCCCTTCCCAATTTATTCCATTCTATTCTACATAGTAAAATAGCCTCTTTCCCAGGCCATATGAAGTAGAGGGACTGGTGGCTGTTTGAAGGGAAAGGGAAGAGGAGAATTCTAAGGCAAGTTGGATGTCCATATACATTTTCTTAATTCATAACTAAAAAAGTCTCCAATTTCTACCTTGACTCTAATGACCCAAAGGGGCGTGGCACCAAGGCAACACAGCCAGATAATTCGTAGGAGTCCCTTTATTAGCTCCAACTTTGCCCTCAATGTCCTGGTTACCTTCTGGGCTGGAGAAAAACTCTCCCAGGAACAACCTTTGGCTGCAGGGAAT
>CM066333.1:4808156-4838156 GCA_033807585.1 Hydrophis major
CTTCCGTGCCAATGTGCTGGTTGCGGGGCAAACCACCCGCGATCAGACTGCAAATTCCTCGATGCACTCTGCCATTCCTGTGGGAAAAGAGGCCACATCGCAAAGGTCTGCAGAAGCAAGCGAGAGTCCAGTCCAAGCCGGAGGGAGAATAACCTCCGCCGGGAGACAGGCAAACCACCTGTAAATCGGGACCGCCTGAACCACCAATGGAACAACCACTATTACAGAAATTGAGCACCTACCGCTTCAATGAGACGAGAAGAGGCACACAATCACTATCGGCCACGCTTCATCACTTGATGCAAGAAAGATCTGAGTAAAGGTCACTATTGAGAATCGACTGTGCGTGATGGAAGTCGATTCGGGGTCATCCCTATCAATGGTCTCCTGGAAAACCCTCAAACAGTTGATCCCTGCCATCTGTCACCAGGACCTCAGCACTCAAAGAATCATCCTAAAAGACTACCAAGGGAACAGAATTCTGGTTGTCGGTTCCAGCCACATCTAAGTATCCTTCAAAGACCACACTGTGACACTTCCCCTGACTGTCGTCGATTGTGACCGGCCCAGTTTGTTAGGGTTACAGTGGTTCGCCCCACTCGGAATTGAACTAGCTGGCATCCACCAAACCAGAAGTGATGACTGGGAAGAGGCCCTCATCCAGGAATGCCAGGACGTGTTCACAGAAATGTTAGGCAAGTACAAGGGGACCCCTATATCATTTAATCTCAGTCCCGATGTAGCTCCCATTCGCCTTAAGCCTCATTGGGTGCCTTTTGCATTCAAGCCAAAGATTGACGAGCAACTGGACAAATTAATAGCCCAGGGTGTGTTGGAACCGATTGACCATGCCCTATGGGAAACTCCAATAGTAACACCCATAAAGCCAGATGGCTCGTTAAAAATTTGTGGGGATTACCGGGCCACCCTAAATCACACGGTTCAGCAGAGCGCTAACCCAGTACCGATGGTCCAACACCTTCTTCACTCCTTGGGTGACGGAAAAATATTTGTGAAATTGGACTTAGCTCAGGCATACCAACAGCTACCCATAGATGCGACGACTGCAGAAGCCCAGACAATAGTTACACATAGAGGTGTCTTCAAGTGCAATAGACTCCAATTCGGAGTAAGCATGGCACCGGGCATTTTCCAAAGATTGATGGAGAGACTATTACAGGGCATAAAAGGCATTGTGCCTTATTTTGATGATGTTTTAATAGCTGCCCCTACTAAAGAATTATTAGAACAACGACTCAGAAGGGTCCTTCAAAAATTTAAAGATGCTGGCCTGAAGGTAAGAAGGGACAAGTGTCAACTTTGTACAGAGAGAGTGGAGTTCCTGGGATACCTTCTCGACAGACAGGGAATCCACCCCACTGAAAAAAAACTAACTGCAATCAAAAACGCCCCAAGACCTAGAAATAAGACAGACCTCCAAGCCTTCCTAGGACTCATTAACTTTTATAACATCTTCCTGCCCCAGAAGGCAACCGTAGCCGAACCCCTACATAGACTTCTCGATAAAAAGGCTTCCTAGGTCTGGGGACAGCGTGAAGAACGAGCATTTCAACAAGTAAAAAACCTCTTAACTTCTGATGCTGTATGAATACAATACAACAAGACTCTACCCTTAACGGTTACCTGTGATGCCTCACCATTCGGAGTGGGAGCCATCTTAAGCCATGTCCTGCCAAACGGTAATGAGGCACCTATTGCGTTCTTTTCGAGAACTTTGTCTAAGACTGAAAGGAACTATAGCCAACTTGATAAAGAGGCTCTCACCATTGTATCCACAAATAAACATTTCCATGAGTATGTGTATGGGAGACCCTTTGCCATAATTACAGATCACAAGCCACTACTTGGCATTTTAGCAGGAAACAAGCCAACTCCCCACATCTTATCACCAAGAATGACACGTTGGTCGGAGTTTTTAGCCGCATACGATTACCAACTGCAACACTGCCTGGGGAAAGCCATCCCCCACGCTGACGCTTTGAGCCGCTCTCCACTACCAGACATCATAGAGGACCCAGCTCCAACCCTAGCCGTATTGCAAATCAAAACTCTTAAATCACCACTGCTTCCGCTCAGGACATCACCTTAGAAACAAAAAAGGACCCTTCTTTGGCATGAGTCCTCAGCTGGGTGGAATGGGGTTGGCTGGACAGTGAACCCAATGGCACTTTCAGGCCATTCAGGAATCGACAGACAGAACTATTCTCTCAAAAGGGCTGCATCTTGTGGAGAGACAGTCGTCATCCCGGAGAAATTACAACATAAAGTTTTGAAAATGTTGCACGATGGACATCCAGGCATCGTGCGGATGAAGGTATTGGCAAGGAGTTATGCATGGTGGCCAGATTTAGACAAGCAGATAGAGACCTGGGTGGCAACGTGCAGCAAGTGCCAGGAGACTTGCTCTGCTCCTCCAAAAATACCCCCAACTCAGTGGGAAACGCCTCGAGGTCCCTGGTCCTGTATCCACATTGATTTTGCGGGACCCACAAGAGGACACACTTTCCTTCTAACCATGGATGCCTATTCTAACTGGCTCGAGGTCCACAAGATGAAAAGCACCACCACGGAGGTGGTCATTAAAAAACTGAACAAGCTATTCACTACCCACGGATTGCCGGATGTCCTAGTCTCTGATAATGGCCCTCAATTCACTGCCCTGGCATTCGAACAGTACCTAGCAGACCGGGGCATCCGCCATGCCTTAACATTGCCAGCTCACCCTGCAGCCAATGGTAGGGCTGAGCGAATGGTCCAATTTGTAAAGAAGACTTTACACAAGATGGACCAGGGTGACATTGACGACAAGATAACCAGGATGCTTCTCCTCCAACATATTACTCCAAGCAGCACCACAAACAGAACCCCAGCCGAACTCCTGATGGGCCGAAAACTTCGCTCACATCTCGATCACCTTCACCCTGCTTACACGCCTGAACAACCCCTGGGATCCAGCAGCAAGTGTCGATCATTCCAGGAAGGCGACCCCGTTTTTGCGAAAAACTTCTCGGGTTACCCATTGTGGGTCCCTGCTACCATAACGCAACTTGCGGGACCCCGATCCTATCGTCTACAAACTGCAGATGGCAAAATGTGGAAGCGCCACATAGACCAGCTTCGATCCAGACTAGCACCTACTCCCATCTCATCCCCTGAATCTCAAACTGGGGGGGGAAGGGACATCGAGGGGGCCGAAAAAGAAATAACAGATGACTTAACAATCGGAACCCAGCAGTCTACACAACCAACCATGGGATACTCACTGCCAGAAGGAGAACCGAGCCGGGAAGTTGCCTCGCCGCATGACAGCACCGCGATGGAAACAGATCCAGGGAACCTGGATGGCAGCATTGGCGAGAGCAGAGAGGACAGCCCAGAGCCATTCAACGAAACAGCGGAACCGTTTTCGCCATCCAGCTCAGCAAGCAGCCCACCGGAACCAGACCCAGGACAGAAACCGGTGGAACAGCGCAGATCAAGCAGACAGGTGAAGCGACTTGCCTACTTACGTGAATACGTCACCCCACCCCTCAGACGGAACCTAGGGGGGAGGGGTGTTATGGACTAAGCCAACGCATCAGTAACAACTCTAATAGCTTTACTTTTGCAGTAGGCTCATAATCCTGCACTTCTCATTGGCCCGCAAATAGCGAATCGTGATTGGTCGTTTCTGGCCAATCTGATTGGCTGACAGCGGGTCCCTCTGATTGGACGCTTGTTAGAGCGGTAAACTCAAATCATTGGTTGTTTTGACAGCAGCCAGCTCTATAAAAAGAGCTGCTGCTGCCCAAGTATTTTGCTCTGTTCTGAAGTCACTAATAAAGGAAGTCACAGTTCGATGCCTCATCTCCGTTCCTTGCGCCCAGGCTCAGAACAATACATATATATATACATAGATGATAGATAAATTAGAGAGAAAGAATATAGAATAACAGAGTTGGAAGGGACCTTGGAGGTCTTCTAGTCCAATCCTATGCCACTTCAGACAAATGGTCATCCAATCTCTTCTGAAAAGCTTCCATTGTTGGAGTATTCACAGCTTATGGAGACAAGTTGTGAAGGGGCGGGGGGGGGGGAGAGAAGGAGACAGAGACAGATAGACAGACAGACATAAACTAACCCAAAAGCCTCAGATAACTTTACCCAACACCTCCTGGCCACATGCATTCATCAGAAGCTCACACAGATGGAAAACTAACAGAGCTTTGCAAGATACACAACTCCAGCTGAGCTCCACGGAGCAAAATTTGAACTGCAGTTCCTGCATCATGGCTAGGAACAGCACCGTCTACTAGGCCCAGCCGGCAGCCTCCCTTGGGCTCCTTTGGACTCCTTCACTATCTTTTTGCCAGCTTCCATGCCAGCCTCCCCCCCCCCCCCGTGCGAGAATCCATTGCAACAACAACAGCCATTCAACGCTAAACCCTAAACTCAGCCTCTGATCCGCTCCTGCCCCCCTGCCTTTGCTCTCCTTCTTTTTCTCTATTTCTCCCACCCTAAAGGTCAGCATTGAGAGAGAGAGAGACAGAGAGACAGACAGACAGACAGACAGAGGGGGTGAGAGAGAGGGAGACACAGAGAGAGAGACACACACAGAGAGAGAGAGACAGAGACTGAGCCAGAGAGAGAGACAGAAACTGAGCCAGAGAGACACAGAGAGAGAGAGACAGAGAGAGAGACAGAAACTGAGCCAGAGAGACACAGAGAGAGAGACACACAGAGAGAGAGAGAGACAGAGACTGAGCCAGAGAGAGAGAGAGAGAGACAGAGAGAGAGACAGAAACTGAGCCAGAGAGAGACACAGAGAGAGACACACACACAGAGAGAGAGACAGAGACTGAGCCAGAGAGACACACACAGAGAGAGAGACACACAGAGAGAGAGAAAGACAGAAACTGAGCCAGAGAGACACAGAGAGAGAGAGACACACACACAGAGAGAGAAAGACAGAAACTGAGCCAGAGAGACACACAGAGAGAGAGACACACACAGAGAGAGAGAGAGACTGAGCCAGAGAGAGAGAGAGAGAGAAAGAGACAGAGAGAGACAGTGACTGAGCCAGAGAGACACAGAGAGACAGAGAGAGAGAAAGAGACAGAGAGACAGAGACAGAGAGAGACAGAGGGAGACAGAGAGAGACAGAGGTAGAAAAACAGAGACAGAGAGAGAGAGAGACAGACAGACACAGAGAAAGAGACAGAGAGAGACAGAGGGAGACAGAGACTGAGCCATAGAGAGAGAGAGAGAGAGAGACAGAGGTAGAAAAACAGAGACAGAGACAGAGAGACACACACACACAGAGAGAGAGACAGAGACTGAGCCAGAGAGAGAGAGAGAGAGAGAGAGACAGAAACTGAGCCAGAGAGACACACAGAGAGAGAGACACACAGAGAGAGAGAGAAAGACAGAAACTGAGCCAGAGAGACACACAGAGAGAGACACACACACAGAGAGAGAGAGACTGAGCCAGAGAGAGAGAGAGAGAGAGAAAGAGACAGAGAGAGACAGTGACTGAGCCAGAGAGACACAGAGAGACAGAGAGAGAGAAAGAGACAGAGAGACAGAGACAGAGAGAGACAGAGGGAGACAGAGGTAGAAAAACAGAGACAGAGAGAGAGAGAGACAGACAGACACAGAGAAAGCGACAGAGAGAGACAGAGGGAGACAGAGACTGAGCCATAGAGAGAGAGAGGGAGAGAGAGACAGAGGTAGAAAAACAGAGACAGAGAGAGAGACAGACAGACAGACACAGAGAAAGAGACAGAGAGAGAGACAGAGACTGAGCCATAGAGAGAGAGAGAGAGAGAGACAGACAGACAGAGAGAGACAGAGAGAGACAGACAGAGAGGGACTCCTTTTATCAACTTATGTTTTTTTTTAATACCAAAGCTGGCTTAAAGGCTATCTTCCCACAGTAAATTACAGTTTATAATGGTGTGTTCCTCTGCGATAAGCGCATGCTGTATGTAGTAAGACACTCCTCATTTCTTGTGCAAAGGTTGATAACTGAGCAGGCCTCGCTGGGATAAGAGATTGGGGCAGTGGGCTCTCTGCTGCACCTCGCACAAGCCTCTTTCTCTTGTCCCCTGGGCAAAGTTGACAGATGGCCCTGAAGAGACGATGGAAGCGTCCTAGATGTTCCTCTGAGGCGATTCCAGCTTTGGCTAAATTCAGTTTGGCTTTTAAAAGCTACTGCACCCCACACCCCGATCCTGCCCCCGGTCTGGCATTTTGAGCTAAAACTTGATTTGTCTCTGCTCCAGGGGTTAGCAAGTCTGCAGAAGGCAGTATGCTTTGGTTTATGATTTGTTTATTTGTGCCCCAGCTTCCTCTTCCTCTTCTTTCTTTCTTTCTTTCTTTCTTTCTTTCTTTCTTTCTTTCTTCTTCTTCTTCTTTCTTTCTTCTTTCTTCTTTCTTTCTTCTCCTCCTCCTCTTCTTCCTCCTCCTCCTCCTCCTCCTTCTCTTCTTCTTCTTCTTCTTCTTCTTCTTCTTCTTCTTCTTCTTCTTCTTCTTCTTCTTCTTCTTCTTCTTCTCCTCCTCCTCCTCCTCCTCCTCCTCCTCCTCCTCCTCCTCCTCCTCCTCCTCCTCCTTGCTTGTTATAATAACTCAAGGTGCTGAGCATATACCACACATCTTCCTCCTGCTATTCTCTGTTAAATCTACAAATCTACAAATGTTAAATGTACTGTTATGTTTGGAGCATGGGTGAGAAAGAATGGAGACAAGCCTCAGGAACGGTGAACTTCAGCTCTTTATTTACATAGTGACTTCTTCAAAAAAAAGGGCAGCTAAGGCCCTCTTTATATAGGCAACCCAATATCTATTTAACCAATAATAACCCAGGAGCGCTAGCTCCATTAACCAATATGAAGGCTCCGTTAATGGCCAATCAGATTCTGCCATTTAACAGCCAATCAGAAGTGCAGGGCCAAAACCCTGCACTTGACTCCAAGCTCAAAATAACTTTATTAAACCTTATGCATTCACAACATGTACCACTAGAGTTTATTTTTTGATTCTTCAACTGTTATTCATGCAAAATGCCCACGGATGTGATTTGGGCTCTGCTGCCCCCAATTCTACCCATGTGACACAAAGGATTCATCTGTCCCTTGGACCTAAAAAGGTTATATTTGTACACTAAAGTTCAGCATTTATGGCTTCCAAGAGAGCCATCCTTTCCGGTGTCCCATTGCTTCATTTTTGTGCTATTGGCTTCATTTCTTCCCTAGGGTGGAACGGAAGGGTGGAAATCTGATCAAGGGCCTTGGAAAATCTTGCAATGTGGCCTTACAAGGGAGATGCCCCACTTTATTCTGGCTTTGGAGCAATGTCAGATTCAGCTCCAGTAAAAATAGGGGAGTGCAATGAGCTGGAACATAAAACAATCCCCCTTGTATTTTCCCTTTGCAACCACAGCAGAAGAGACAGAGGGTCACCGGAAGGGCTGCAAATCCCAGCTACAGAATTCAAGCAATGGTAGGAGGAGGAAGGAGGAATAGGAGGAGGAGGAGAAAGAAGGAGGTGGAGGAAGAGGAGGAGGAAGGAGGAAGGAGGAAGGAGGAAGGAGGAAGGAGGAAGGAGGAAGGAGGAAGGAGGAAGGAGGAAGGAGGAAGGAGGAAGGAGGAAAGGAGGAAGGAGGAAGGAGGAAGGAGGGAATAGGAGGAGGAGGAGGAAGAAGGAGGTGGAGGAAGAGGAGGAGGAGGAAGAAGGAGGAAGGAGGGAATAGGAGGAGGAGGAGGAAGAAGGAGGTGGAGGAAGAGGAGGAGGAGGAGGAGGAAGAAGGAGAAGGAGGAGGAGGAGGAGGAGGAGGAGGAGGAGGAGGAGGGAGGAGAAGAAGAAGAAGAAGAAGAAGAAGAAGAAGAAGAAGAAGAAGAAGAAGAAGAAGAAGAAGAAGAAGAAGAAGAAGAAGAAGAAGAAGAAGAAGAAGAAGAAGAAGAAGAAGAAGAAGAAGAAGAAGAAGAAGAAGCAATATCATAAGTACCAGTACGGAATAGGATTTGTGGACAAGAGGAGGAGGAGGGAGGACTGTGGGGTCTTTGGTGCTCTCTAAGTTTGCCTGTTATTTGTTTGGAGATGTTTCATGGCCCAACTAGGCAACATCATCAGTGCCAGTAGGGAATGGGATTGGTGGACAGGAGGAGGAGGAGGAGGACTGTGGGGTCCTTGGAGCTCTCTGAGTTTGGTTGTTTCCTTGCGGATGCTTCATGACCCAACTAGGTAACATCATCAGTGCCAGTAGGGAATAGAGGAGGAGGAAGAGGAGGAAGAAGAAGAAGAAGAAGAAGAGCAGCAGCAGGAAGAGGAAATAGGACCCCCCCCCCGCTGTGTCCAATGTGCAACGTTCAGTAAAAGTCCTTGGACTGACCACCCCCTGAAGGCCAGGAAAAGAGAAGCCACCTCCACAGATCATCACAGACCGGCAACCAAAGCAGAACGAAATGGGGGAGTCAGAGACAGGAAATTTTTTTCTCCAACTTCCTTTGGGTCGCATGCCCCCCCCCGCTTACACTACCCAGGCATATTCTGCATCTTTGTTTTTAAAAAAAAACACCATTTTCTTCTGTTCTTTCCCCCCCCCCCTCTTCATTCCTTGCGTGTTGTTCTTCCTCTCAATTCTGGACTTCCTTCGGCTTTTGTTTCCAAATCTCAGTTCCTCCTCCTCCTCCTCCTCCTCCCCTCCCCTCACCAAACACGAGCGTTAATCCAGTGGCACTAATTGATCCAGCAACAGATGTCCTTTCTGAATTATTCATTCCTTTTCTTGCCTCCCCTTTCATTTCCAATTCTTCTGCAGAGTTGATGCTCCGGCGCGGCCTTGGAGAATGGATCTGCCTTTCCAGCTCTTTGCTCCGACCTTGCATTTCAATGCCAGAGTAGAATAGAATGGAATGGAATGGAATGGAATAGAATAGAATAGAATAGAATAGAATAGAATAGAATAGAATAGAATAGAATAGAATAGAATAGAATAGAATATGGAATGGAATGGAATGGAATGGAAATAGATGGTGAATGGGATGGGATGGGATAGGATAGGATAGGATAGGATAGAATAGAATAGAATAGAATTCTTTATTGGCCAAATGTGATTGGACACACAAGGAATTTGTCTTGGTACAAATGCTCTCAGTGGACATAAAGAAAAGAGACATTCATCAAGAGTCAAGATTCATCAGGTACAACACTTAATAATAGCCATAGGGTACAAATAAGCCATCAAATCATACTAGGAAACAGTGAATAGAATAGAAATACAGAATAGAATGGAATGGAATGGAATAGAATAGAATATAAATAGGTGGTGAATGGGATGGGGTGGGATAGAAAGGAATAGAATAGAATAGAATAGAATAGAATAGAATAGAATAGAATAGAATAGAATTCTTTCTTGGCCAAGTGTGGTTGGACACACAAGGAATTTGTCTTGGTGAAAATGCTCTCAGTGTCCATAAAAGAAAAGAGACATTCATCAAGAGTCAAGAATCATCAGGTACAACACTTAATGATAGCCAAAGGGTACAAATAAGCCATCAAATCATACTAGGAAACAATGAATAGAATAGAATAGAATAGAATAGAATAGAATAGAATAGAATAGAATAGAAATTCTTTATTGGCCAAGTGTGATTGGACACACAAGGAATTTGTCTTGGTACAAATGCTCTCAGTGGACATAAAAGAAAAGATACATTTGTCAAGAATCAAGAATCATCAGGTACAACACTTAATGATAGCCAAAGGGTACAAATAAGCCATCAAATCATACTAGGAAACAATGAATAGAATAGAATAGAATAGAATATGGAATGGAATGGAATAGAAATAGATGGTGAATGGGATGGGATGGGATAGAAAGGACTAGAATAGAATAGAATAGAATAGAATAGAATAGAATAGAATAGAATAGAATAGAATAGAATAGAATAGAATATGGAATGGAATGGAATGGAAATAGATGGTGAATGGGATGGGATGGGATAGGATAGGATAGAATAGAATAGAATAGAATAGAATAGAATAGAATAGAATAGAATAGAATAGAATAGAATAGAATTCTTTATTGGCCAAATGTGATTGGACACACAAGGAATTTGTCTTGGTGCAAATGCTCTCAGTGTCCGTAAAAGAAAAGAGACATTTGTCAAGAATCAAGAATCATCAGGTACAACACTTAATGATAGCCAAAGGGTACAAATAAGCCATCAAATCATACTAGGAAACAAAGAATAGAATAGAATAGAATAGAATAGAATAGAATAGAATAGAATAGAATAGAATAGAATAGAAATTCTTATTGGCCAAGTGTGATTGGACACACAAGAAATTTGTCTTGGTACAAATGCTCTCAGTGGACAATAAAGAAAAGATACATTCGTCAAGAATCAAGAATCATCAGGTACAACACTTAATGATAGCCAAAGGGTACAAATAAGCCATCAAATCATACTAGGAAACAATGAATAGAATAGAATAGAATAGAATATGGAATGGAATGGAATGGAATAGAAATAGATGGTGAATGGGATGGGATGGGATAGAAAGGACTAGAATAGAATAGAATAGAATAGAATAGAATAGAATAGAATAGAATAGAATAGAATAGAATAGAATTTCCCCACCACCACCCCCGTTTATCGCAACTCGAAACAGGTACAGGGTTGTTTTACGAATTGACAGTGATTTTTATATCTTCTCTTGGGCTTTGAGCTTCCTGTTCCTGTGCAAGAACACGTATTCTATTGGCTGTTGTCAGACTCCCCTGGGGCTATGCAAGGGTCATGTTTATCTGAGTCAAGTCTGGTTGAAGTTTGCTGAGTGATGCAAAATGAAGGGGCTGGTTGGCAATCCCTATGATGGCCGAGGGCTCCGATCCAGGTCTTGCTGAAGGCAGTAATGGATTACCCAATCTGCATTTCTAAAGCTGCCCCAGCTCAGTATCTGCTTGGGTGGGTGGGGCAGGCAGCTGGGTTTTTTATTTGTCTTTTAGGGGAAATAGTTTATCCTGCCTTTTTAAAACATTTCTCAAAAATATTTCATCTTCTAGGAGGGCGTTTGCTTCCCATAATACCTATGAGTAAAATAATTGGGGGTTACAACATGAGCCAGGGTGGCCCAAGAAGAAATAAAAAATGAAATCCAGACAGCTATGAGGAACAGAGAAGAATTTATTCCCAGAACCAAAGAGGTTTTATAGGGGAGCTTGTCCTGAGTATGGAAATGTCTACCTGCCGCTTCTAGGTTGACGTTTGAGGGGTGTGTCAACTATAAAACCTGTATACAAAATGTACATGTCAAGTAGGAAGCTTAATCTGTTCTACTGGGAGACTGTTTAATTCAGTCAATTTGTGCTTGGAGACCTCCTCCTTTGATATGTGGATTAGGTCTGGGTAACCTATTTGGGGATTTAAGGAAGTTTGAGTCAAAGATGCCCTCCCATACCATTTGCTATTGTTACTTGATTAACTTGGTTTTTGCTTGACTGTCACAGCAGAGACACAGATTCTCGGTCCGTTTAAGGGAAGATGGAGAACAATACAAAGAACAAAATGTATTTTGAGATCAAACTTCTCACGTACCAAGCCTGAATCCTGTGGTGGAATGGGGTCTGGATTCCCACAGAGGGGAGGGGGGGTGGCTGCATTCCAGAGGACCAAGAAATAACCCAAATTTAGATAATGGTTTGAGAGCAAAAGAGTTTGACCCAACTCCTCCGTAGAAGTTCTGAGATTATATAATTAAATGATGCAAGGAGCTTGCTTGAGTTCAGCAGGATTTCAGTGAGGAATCATAACGGAAGACTCTCCATGTCTGTTTTACTTTTTTGGAGCCTGACAATCCAGGCTGGAAGGGATCCAGATAATTCACTTCCTCCAAGAAGCATGTCATGCCCCTTTCGGAATCTGAATCTGAGGAAGAAGACGAACCACTGACAGGGAGCAGGAGTGTGGCTCCGTTGGTTGGGGAGAAAACTGGGGAAGGGCAAAGTCCGGCTGGACAGAGCAGGGAAGAGGTAGAACAAGGGAGAGGAGGTTCAGAGGAAGACCCAGGCCCACCTCCTCTTCATCCTAGCGCACTGCGAGGGAGGAATGGAGAAAAGAGCAACATAGGGTTGCGTGGCTTATGGGGGAGGAAAAGGCCCTGATTCCCTTCATTAGCCACAGCTGAGAAGGAGTTTAAAAGAGATGCATGCTGAGTGCGGCGTGTCTGCTGGGAACAAAGGTGAGTTTATCTTATGTTGACTTTGGTTATCTGCATTCCTGGCATCCTCCTAACTGTGTTACTACCGTTCCTTCACATCTGGAATTCCTTCTCTTGCCCTGCCAAACTAATTACCTCATCTTACCTTGATTGGACTTATAGTTACAGTTTTTGTTGATCACATTTTGGACTTGATTCAGCAAAGGCTGTTCCTGGGGGAGTTTTTCTTTAGCCCAGAAGGTAACCGGGACATTGAGGGCAAAGTTGGAACTAATAAAGGGACTCCTATGGATCATCTGACTGGGTTGCCTTTCTGCCACTCCCCTTTGGGTCATCACAAAGCATCCACATACCAAGAAGTTGCAAATAGTCCTTGTTCTATGATCCTATTGGAGGTCAAAATTTATGTTGCTAAATAAGACAGTAACAGATAACAGATAATCAGAATTGGAAGGGACCTTGTAGGTCATCTAGTCCAACCCCCTACACAAGCGGGAGACCTACACCATTTTTGACAAATGGCAGTCCAATCTCTCCCTGAAAGCCTCAAGTGATGGCGCTCCCATAACTTCTGAAGGCAACTCCTGTTCCATGGGCTGATTGTTCTCCCTGTCAGAAAGTTTCTCCTTATTTCCAGGTTAAATCTCTCCTTGTTCAGTTTCCATCCATCAGTTATTGAGTTTCGCCCCATTTTACAACCTCTGCTGGCTGGGGATGTCTGGTAGGGGAAGTCTAAGTTGCTAAACTTTCATGACCCAACTAGGTGACATCATCAGTGCTAGAAGGGAGTAAGGGTTGTGTTCTCTGTTTATATACAGTGGCTTGCTCTGTCGGTGTTGGTTTGAGTATCGTTTTCTTCCTGGTGGTTTCTTGATCAGGCTGTAATTTATATTTGATTGCTTGTCTGAATTGATAGTTCCTTGTTTGGGGTAGTGTTTAATTCTTGATCCTTGGTCTAGCATTAATCCTGATGTTAATCTCTGCTCATCTGAGTGTTGATCACTGGTGTGGAGGTGTTTTGGTTTCCCTTTTGGCTCTCTGAATGGTATGTAAATGTCATTTACCTCCATGTGTCTGTTGATGGCCAGTTTGTCCAAGGGCCAGGCTTCCAGGAGGGCTCTAGTGTTTGGGGACTTGGATTGTTTAGGAGGCTCACAGCTTCTGAGTTGAAAGGGTGGTGAATCTGTCCACGTGTTGTGCAATGAAGATGTTTTCATCGATGTCTGCTAGTTGGTGTGGAAGGTTACCTGACAAGCAGTGAATGGTTATGGAAGGTTTGTCATGGATCTGCTCCCGGATCCATCTCCAGATGCAAGTTTGGAAGAGAAGGATGAGTTTGACTTGGCAGCGGAAAGAACGAAGCCGAGAGATGGCCTGGATCGGGGCTCAGAGGGTGCTAGCCTCAGCTGGGTTGATCAGATGAGTGACAATCTGGAGCAGAGCAAGGTGAGTTAGCCAGGAGGCTCCAGGTGAGGACCAGGAACAGCCGTTGCCCGTTAGCAATGAGGCAGTGGAATCCACACCTCCTCCCAATCCAAGGACATGTAGGTCAGACAGGAGGCAGACACAATGCTGGTCAGCTAGACTACACACAAGGAGGCAATCTCGTCTCTCATGAAGGGTTGCATCAGTGTCACCTACTTAACCCCGTCCTGAGGACTTGAGCATTGCTGGAGCAACGTGCCTGGTTCTGTGCCTTGTGTTCTCGTGCTGTGTATCCTGGCCCCGTTTGGACCGGTTCACTGGATTTCAGGTATGTCCATCGGACTCGGTTACCCAGGGACCCTTTCTGTGCTGAGTTCAGAATCTGAACCGGCACAACGGAGTGGCTTTCTCTGGACCTGAATAAACAGCTCTAGAACTCTTGGTGTGTGTGTGTGAGAGAGAGAGAGAGAGAGAGGAAGAGGGGGAAGGGGAGAGAGAGGGAGAGAGAGGGAGGAGAGGGGGAGAAAGAGAGGGAAAGTGAGGGAGAGGGAGGGAGAGATAGAGAAACAGGTAGAGGCAGAGAGAGGGGGAGAGAGAGGGAAAGAGAGAGGAAGAGAGAGGGAGAAAGAGGGAAAATGAGAGAGAGGTGGGGGGAGGGAGAGATAGAGAAACAGGTAGAGGCAGAGAGAGGGGGAGAGAGAGGGAAAGAGAGAGGAAGAGAGAGGGAGAAAGAGGGAAAATGAGAGAGAGGTGAGGGGAGGGAGAGAGAAACAGGTAGAGGCAGAGAGAGGGAGAGAGAGAGGGAAAGAGAGAGGAAGAGAGAGGGAGAAAGAGGGAAAATGAGAGAGAGGTGGGGGAGGGAGAGATAGAGAAACAGGTAGAGGCAGAGAGAGGGAGAGAGAGAGGGAAAGAGAGAGGAAGAGAGGGGGAGAAAGAGGGAAAATGAGAGAGAGGTGGGGGGAGGGAGAGATAGAGAAACAGGTAGAGGGAGAGAGAGAGGGAGAGAGAGGAAGAGAGGGGGAGAGGGGGGAGGGGGAGAGAGAGGGGTGAGAGAGGGGGAAAGGGGGACGGAAAGAGAGAGAGGAAGAGATGGGGAGAGGGGAAAAGAGAGGGAGAGGGAGAGGAGCAGGGAGGGCACAATGTCGGGATGTAGCAATGCAGCTTTCAATTGTGGTGATGAGAAGTTGATTCCTACTTCATCCTTGAGGTCCTTCTGTTTTAGCAGACTTAAATCCCTTTTATGATTTTGCAGACATTTTTTGGTAGCGTAATTGGAGCCCTGGATCACTGCTATGAACCAGGTCTTGGAATCTTCAACCATCCCATCAAACAGAGGCCTTTTTAAGGACTCTCGGTCCTCCGCTGGGGAAGATTCAGATGGGAACCCTCCGTTCTGTAGCGCAGATTTTCAAGCCTTCCATGGAAAGCTGCGCTGTTTGCACAGCTTCAGTTCCTAAGTGACGTTACTCTGCTCAAACCTGGTTACCGGATCATGAGGGTTTAAATTCAGCTGATAATAGGTAGAAAGTGATTTTCAGCTGACCCCCAGCTTGGCAAGTGCCCAAAGCACCCTCATTTGTTTCAATTCAGCTTTGATCTTCACCCTGTGGCAGTGATAAATCTGGTCAGATTAGTGTTTCCCTTCTAGCCACTGAAGATTAAAATTCGGTGGAAGGTGTGTGTTTGGATGTGTGGGTATGTGTGTGTGTGTCTTTGGGTGTGTAAACAGGTTGGGGCAGGGAAAACTATGGAAATGTATCCTACATTATTCCTTGGACTGAAGTTCACAAGAGGAAGAAAAAAAAATTGGCATTAAGAGAGACTGAGAAGTTTAAAAAAGAAATTCTCAAAAGAAGTCAAGGGTAAAACGGTTCCAAATTCATGCAGAGAAACCAATTTGGACTTGTCTGGACTCACCAAGTGTTGAGGTCAGCTTAAGGGAGACTTTATCTAGCCAACTTTCTTTGATCTTAAGTCAAAGAAGAGTTGGACTGGGTTAATACTGAGAGGAAAATTTGAGACAGCCCTTCTTGTCCCAAAGAAGACAATCTATATCCCTGTTGTGGGGTCCTTGGTGCTCTCTGAGCTGGGTGGTTTTCTTGTAGATGTTTCAATACCAAACTAGATAACACCATCAGTTCTAGAAAGGAGTGACATTTGCAAGGAAGAGGAGGGGGGAGGAAGAGGGGGAGGAGGAGGTCTGTGGGGTCCTTGGTGCTCTCTGAGCTTGGCAGTTTTCTTGCAGACTTTTCATGGCCATATTAGGGAACATCATCTGTGCTAGAAGGGAGGGGGATTTGTAGAGAGAAAGGGGAGGAGGAGAAGGAGGTGGAAAGCAGGAGGAGGAGAAGGGAGGTGGACTATAGGGTCCTTGATGCTCTCTGAGCTTGGTGGTTTTCTTGCAGAGGTTTCAACATCCAACTAGGTAACATCATCAGGGCTAGAAGGGAATGGGTTTTGCAGAGAAGAAGAAGAGGAGGAGGAGAAGGAGGACTGTGGGGTCCTTGATGCTCTCTGAGCTCAGTTGTTTTCTTGCAGATGTTCATGACCCAACTATAGGAAACATCATCAGTGCTAAAAAGGAGTGTGGATTGTAGAGAGGAAGGGGAGGAGGAGGAGAGGAGGAGAAGGACTGAGGGAATCCTTGGTATTCTCTGCACTTGTTTGTTTTCTTCTCATGGCTCAACTAGGGAACATCATCTATGCTAGAAGGGAGTAAGGGAGGAGGAGGAGGAAGAAGAAGAAGGAGGAGGAGGAGGAGGAGGAGGAGGAGGAGGAGGAGGAGGAGGAGGAGGAGGAGGAGGAGGAGGAGGGGGAAGTGTGGGATCTTTGAAGCTCTTTGGAGTTGGTGGTTTTTTTGAAGGTGTTTCATGAGTCAACTAAGGGAACCTTATCAGTGCTCGAAGGCGGTTGTACACTTTGAGATGGTTGCTATCAATAAAGTTCGAGGACCCGGGATCATCAGCCATTCCCCCATAATTTAAGAAGATGTCAGCACAGTTTCAAGCCAAACCGAGCACAGTGTCCACAAGGGTATTTCTGCAAGCGCATTATGGATCCCTTCCCAGATGCAGCTGGCGATCCCCACCACCTCCTGAAAGAACTTATTGCAGGAAGCACACAGCATTAGACCAGGGATAAACAACCGTTTGCATCCATAAACTGCCATTTAATATTGCCAGCATGTCCTCTAATGGGTTTTTGTGCATCATTTTACTTCCAAGCAGTTAAATCCAGTGGAAGAAAATACATGCAGGTCAGGGTTGATCTGTGAAGTTATCCAGCAAGGTAACATCCTCAGGAATGGTAATGAAATATCTGCAAGCAAACAATCCAGATCAGAGAGCAACAGGGAACCTTGGTTGTCCTCCTCCTCCTCCTCCTCCCTGCAAACCCCACTCCCTTCTAGCACTGATGATGTTATCTAGCTTGGTACTTGAAACGTCTGCAAGAAAAACCACCAAGCTCAGAGAGCACCAAGGACCCACAGTTTTTTTTTCCTCCTCCTCCTCCTCCTCCTCCTCCCTGCAAACCCCACTCCCTTCTAGCACTGATGATGTTATCTAGCTTGGTACTTGAAACGTCTGCAAGAAAAACCACCAAGCTCAGAGAGCACCAAGGACCCCACAGTTTTTTTCCTCCTCCTCCTCCTCCTCCTCCTCCTCCTCCTCCTCCTCCTCCTCCTCCTCCTCCTCCTCCTCCTCCTCCCTGCAAACCCCACTCCCTTGTAGCACTGATGATGTTATCTAGCTTGGTACTTGAAACGTCTGCAAGAAAAACCACCAAGCTCAGAGAGCACCAAGGACCCCACAGTTTTTTTCCTCCTCCTCCTCCTCCTCCTCCTCCTCCTCCTCCTCCTCCTCCTCCTCCTCCTCCTCCTCCTCCTCCTCCTCCTCCTCCTCCTCCTCCTCCTCCTCCTCCCTGCAAACCCCACTCCCTTCTAGCACTGATGATGTTATCTAGCTTGGTACTTGAAACGTCTGCAAGAAAAACCACCAAGCTCAGAGAGCACCAAGGACCCCACAGTTTTTTTCCTCCTCCTCCTCCTCCTCCTCCTCCTCCTCCTCCTCCTCCTCCTCCTCCTCCTCCTCCTCCTCCTCCTCCTCCCTGCAAACCCCACTCCCTTCTAGCACTGATGATGTTATCTAGCTTGGTACTTGAAACGTCTGCAAGTAAACCACCAAGCTCAGAGGGCACCAGGGACCTCACATTTGAAGTTAGCCCAGCACTGAAAAAAAGTGATGTTTGACTGTTTTCCACAACCATTGCAGCATCTCCATGGCCACGTGATCAAAATTCAGACCCTTGGCTACTGGCTCGTATTTATGACAGTCGCGGTGTTCTGGGGTCACGCACCCTTTTGTGACCTGATAAGAAAATGTCAAGTCATAAACTATGTCTATGGTCTTTTTAGAGTTGTCAACCGAACGGGAGGGGAGAGCAGGGCGGCAGCTTGGAAACCAAAAGCACATTCCATCAATGTTTTCAAAGAGAGTCACTAGGTGACTGCAATCAATTGGTTTTCTTTTTGAGTTGTACAGGTCACCTTCAAGAAGTGAGGGGAGCCAAATGTCAACTCAGAAAATATTTCTCTGGTCTTTTTAGAGTTGCCAGCAGAAAGGGTGGGGTGTGGGGGAGTGGTTTGCTTGAAAATTGAAAGGGCATTCCAATAAATAGTTTTTCAGAGATAGTAACTAGGTGACTGAAGTTTCTGCCATGCAAAATTCTAACTGGAGAGCCTGATCGATGACTCTTGGCTATGGAGGTGTCCCATTGGAGAGTATGAATTAGGATACACCCAGGGAGGGTGGGGGAAAAACCAGGGTCAAGGGTGACAAGGAATGATGTGTCTCAGAGTCGGCTACACCCAGGCAGTGCCGGCATGTTAACTCCCAATAAATCCTTTTGAAGTTTTGGAAGTTTGGCTCAAGACTCATGATTTAATTGGGGGGGAGGGGGGGGGACTGCCAGAATCCAGATACAAAATCCATGGGGAAACTAGATTCACTTAACAGCCATGTTCCTAACTTAACAACTGCAGTGATTCACTTAACAATTGTGGTAAGAAAGGTCCTAAAAAAATAGGGGCAAAACCTAGAACTAAGGAGAAATTTCCTGCCAGGGAGAATGGTTGGAATGGCTTACCTTTAAAAGTTGTGGGTGCTCCATTCACTGGAGGTTTTCAAGAGAAAAAATAGACAGCCGTTTGTCCACAATGGTATAAGGTCTCCTGATTGTATGGGGGGGTTGGACTAGAAGACCTCCATGGTCCCTTCCAACTCTTGCTACCCTGTTCTCTTATTGTATTGGGTGGTATATTCAGCCGGTTTGGACCAGTTCTGGAGAACTGGTAGTGGAAATTGTGAGTAGTTCTGGAGAACCAGCTAATCCCACCCCTGACTGGCCCTGTCAACCCCATCTCTTCTCTGCCTCCCATCGAGTCCCAGCTGATAGGCTGGCTCTTTTTTGGTTGCCCTGCACAGGAGAACAGAGCTGGAAAGCAGGCTAGGGGGGTGAGAAGGGAAGGGAGATTTTGCAGTATCCTTCCCCTGCCACGCCCACCAGGCCACACCCACAGAACCGGTAGTAAAAAAGTTTGAATCCCACCACTGGATAGAAAATAGATAGATAGACAGATAGATAGATAGATAGATAGATAGATAGATAGATAGATAGATAGATAGATAGATAGATGGATGGATGGATGGATGGATGGATGGATGGATGGATGGATGGATGGATGGATGGATGGATGGATAGGTAGGTAGGTAGGTAGGTAGGTAGGTAGGTAGATTAGATAGATAGATAGATAGATAGATAGATAGATAGATAGATAGATAGATAGATAGATAGATAGATGGATGGATGGATGGATGGATGGATGGATGGATGGATGGATGGATGGATGGATGGATGGATAGGTAGGTAGGTAGGTAGGTAGGTAGGTAGGTAGGTAGGTAGATTAGATAGATAGATAGATAGATAGATAGATAGATAGATAGATAGATAGATAGATAGATAGATAGATAGATAGATAGATATGGATGGATGATAGGGGTGGGAAATGGGAATTTTGCAGTAACCTTCCCCTGCCACACCCAGCAAGCCACAGAACCAGTAGTAAAAAAAATTGAGTCCTACCACTAGATAGATGAGAGAGAGAGAGAGAGAGAGAGAGAGAGAGAGAGAGAGAGAGAGAGAGAGAGAGAGAGGTGGTATTCAGCAGGTCCTGGCCAGTTCTGGAGAACTGGTATTGGAAATTTTGAGTAGTTCGGAGAACCAGCAAATCCCACCTCTGGCTGGAGATTTTACAGTATCCTTCCTCTGTCACGCCCACCAAGCCACACCCACAGAACCGGAACTAAAAAAAAACTGAATCCCACCACTGGATGGATGGATGGATGGATAGATAGACAGATAGATAAATCGATAGATAGATAGATGGATGATAGATGAGGGAAATGGGGATTTTGCAGTAACCTTCTCCTGCCACGCCAACCAAGCCATGCCCACAGAACTGGTAGTTAAAAAAAAATTGAATCCCACCACTGTCTCTTACGATATGTTGAAAATCCACCCATCCCTGGTTTAATGCAGCCCACCACAATATTTATGGACTCTCAACTTATTGGTGGAACTGTCCCAGGAGAGAACTCACTCTGCCCCCCCCAACCCCACTCCCCAAACCCATGTCAGGCTTTTAAACAATCCCGGTAAAGCCATTTATTTCATACAGCTGTTAGCAGAGAGATTGGGCCGAGTCCTTGATTGTTTAATGGTGCAGAGTGCTGCGGCTGGTGGGGTGTTTTGTTTTTTTTTAATTGTTTTCTTCGGAATTGTTTACGCTGGTTTTCCGTGAGTGATGGGTTGGTCTGGGGAAAGCTTTTAGACTGCTGTCTTATATGATTTAATTTCTTCCCCCTCTTCAAGATGGGATGCTTTCGCATTTGTGTTTTATTTATACATGCAAGGTATCTGAAGGGGCCCTTCTCCTGCCAAGGGGGCACCGGAGGCGCTGGAGATGAGCCGCGGGATGAGAATCAGCGATGACTGACGAAGAACTAGAGGGATGGTGTAGGAATGAAGATGCTGGATTACAAAACCAGGAGATGGTGAATTACAGCCCCGCCGTAGGAAAGAAAGCCAGCTGGATGAATTTGGGCCAATTACCAGGAGACAGTGAATTCCAGTCTCAATTTTGGTATGGAAATCGGCTGAGTGACTTTGAGCCAATCACCAGGAGATGGTGAGTTCTAGTCCCACCATAGGCAAGAAAGGCAACTGGATGGCTTTGAGCCAATTACCAGGAGACAGTGAATTCTAGTCCCACCCTTGGTATAAAAATCAACTGGGTGACTTTGGGCCAATCGCCAGGAGACGGTGAGTTCTAGTCCCACCATAGGCAAGAAAGGCAGCTGGATGGCTTTCAACCAATAACCAGGAGATGGTGAATTCTAGTCCCACCCTTGGTATAAAAATCAACTGGGTGACTTTGGGCCAATCGCCAGGAGATGGTGAGTTCTAGTCCCACCATAGGCAAGAAAGCCAGCTGGATGAATATGGGCCAATTACTAGGAGACAGTTAATTCTAGTCCCACCCTTGGTATAAAAATCAACTGGGTGACTTTGGGTCACTTGCCAGATGATGATGAGATGAGGAGTTCTAGTCCCACCATAGGCAAGAAAAACATCTGTATGACTTTGAGCCAATGACCAGGAGACAGGGAATTCTAGTCCCACCTTTGGTATAAAAAATCAACTGGGTGACTTTGGGCTACTCACCAGGAAATGATGAGTTCTAGTCCCTCCTTGGCATGAAAGCCGGGTGGGTAACTTTGGCCAATCACCAGAAGACGGTGAGTTCTAGTCCCACTGTAGGCAAGAAAGCCAGCTGGATGAATTTGGGCCAATCACCAGGAGACAGTAAATTCTAGTCCTGCCTTAGGCATGAAAGTTAGTTGAGTAACTTTTGGCCAATCACCAGGAGACAGTGAGTGCTAGTCCCGCCTTAGGAACAGCAACTGGCTGGGTGACTTTGAGCCAATCACCGGGAGACAGTGAATTATAGTCTCACCTTAGGTACAGCAACTAGCTGGGTGACTTTGAGCCAATCACCAGAAGACCGTGAGTTCTAGTCCCGCCTTAGGTACAGCAACTGGCTGGGTGACTTTGGGCCAATCACCAGCAGACTGTGAGTTCTAGTCCCATCTTAGGCACAGAAACTTGCCAGGTGACTTTGGTCCAGATTCTCTCCTTCTGAACCCACCTAACAGGGTTGTTATGAGGAAAGCAGGAGAGCAGTATAGACTAGATCTTGAATTGCAAAAAAAAGACCAGGTTCAAAGCATCCATTTTTGGATGCCTTATGTAAAGACTGAGCTCCCTAGAGAAGAATCTAAGGCTAGAAGGGATGGAAGGAAAGAAAAGGAGAGAATGAAAAAGGGATAGGTTGGAGTCTGCTTGGAAGAGTTGAAGGACCAGGCTGGGACAAATCCTTCTGGAGAAGACTTATTTATTGGCCAAGTGTGATTGGACACACCAGAAATTTGTCTTGGTGCAAATGCTCTCAGTGTGTACATAAAAAGAAAAGAGACATTCGTCAAGCGTCAAGAATCATCAGGTACAACACTTAATGATAGTCATAGGGTACAATAAGCCATCAAACAAAATTAATGATGATACAAAATTAATTCAATAAAGCTAACAATGAAAAGTATAACATAAAACCACTATCTTATATTGGGGCAAGATTCAGAGACGCTTTCTCATTCTCCTGAAGGAAGATCTTCTCCTGGAAGTGGGAACACACTTTTTTAGAAGTTGCCTGCATTCCCGTTCTCTCTACCGGTACCTTTACAGTAGAACTACTGTATAAGAGCTGCAAAATCTGCATTGGCCACCAGGTGGCAGCCCAGGGGTTTTCTTATCACTTTGTGGCCCTCTAAGGGCCATTCGGAGTATGGCACTCTGATCCCTACTGTGGAGATTTAGCTCCAGGTTCTCCCAGGTCTTGAGATAAACTGAGCCCTGAGCCCTGTGGGGTTTTAATGATTTGAGGAACTGGCTTTTTTAAAAAGTAATTTTATGACATTTTAAGGTAGCAAGATAAAAACTAAGAAGAACTAATAAGAAAGACAATTGAAAAGAGGAAAGTTCTTTTGTTGCGGGAGCGTCATCCCTTGAAACTTTCAAGAAGAGATTGGACTGCCATTTGTCAGAAATGGTGTAGGGTCTCCTGCTTGGGTGGCGGGGGGGTTGGACTAGATGACCTACAAGGTCCCTTCCAACTCTGATTATCTGTTTATCTGTTTATCTGAAAGAGTGAAGAGAAAAATGACAGACAAAAGATGCCCAAAGTCTTTAGAAACTTGGGCAACCTCTGAATCTCAGATTTCCCCAGCCAACCAGCATGGCTACGAAAAGGATTTAGCTACTCCTCAACTTATTGGTCATTTAGAGATCATTCAAAGTTATGACAGATCCCCAAAATGAGATTTAAGACCCAGATTTGAAGTTCTGAGGTGTGCCCCCCCCTGTGGTCACATGACCGCATTTTGGGCACTCAGCAAGTGACTGGTGTTTATAGCCATTCACAGCGCCCCGTGGCCAGTGGTGGGATTCAAAAAAATTTACTACCGGTTCTGTGGGTGTGGCTAGGTGGGCGTGGCTAGGTGGGCATGGCCATGTGACTGGTTGGGCGTGGTTTTCTTTGCAGCCACACCAAAACCCCTGTTTTGGGGCCTTCTGGGCCTGGGGGGCCTTTTTGCTCCCTGGGGCCCAGGAAGGCAAAAAATTGAGTGCATGGGGTGGGGGGTCTGCCACCACTCTATTTTTTTTTTTTTTTTGCCTTCCTGGGCCTCAGGGAAGCTTCCTGGGCAAAGCAGTAAGACAGCAAATCCTGGTACAGCTGATCTTAGGAACAGCTGATCATCAGGAGGGAGGGGGGAAAAAGAAGAATTATCTTAAGGAGTGACTGGGTGGGGCGAGCGTCAGGCGGGCTGGGCAAGCGAGCAGGCGACTAGGTTGTGTCATGCCCTTTTTGAGTCTGATTCTGAGGGGGAGATTGAGCAGCTGACAGGGAGTGGGAGTGTGGCTCCAGTGGCTGTGGAAGAAACTGGGGAAGGGCACAGTCCAGCTGGGCATTCAGAGGAAGACCCAGGGCCAACCCCTCTTCATCCTAGAGCACGCAGGGAGGAACGGAGAAGGGAGCAAACTGGCTTACGAGAGAGAAAAGGGTCCTGATTCCCTTCATTAGTTGCAGCTGGGAGAACAGAATATAAGAGGGGCATTTGACACAGCTCCTTGCTGGAAGCAAAGCGTGCCTTATCTTTGTCAAGGCTTATTTGGGTTTTGGCGTCCTCCCAACTGTGTGTGCTTCAAATCTGCAATTTATTATCCTGGCCTGTTGTGTTAATTACTTCAGCATGGTTTGTGTTGGTTTTGTTATTTCTAATTTATCTTTACTTTGGGTTTGGACTGCATTTATTTCCTTTGTTGACTGTTTTTGGGAGAGTTTTTTTTCTCGAGCCGAAGATAATTGGACATTGGGGACCAAGTTGGAGGTATTAAAGGGAATTTACCTATTTTTGTGACTTTGTTGCTTTTGTGCCACACCCCTTTGGGTCATCACAGGTCAGGGGCGTGACCAGCCAGAAGTTACTACTGGTTTGGCGACCCACGCCAAATCCTAGATATCGGTTCACCTGAACTGGTGCGAACTGGCTAAATACCACTACTGCCTGTGGCCTCATGACCACGATTTATGTTTCTTTGCCAGAAAACATAGCAAGCAAGCAATTTACTTAATGACCACCACAAAAGGGGGCTGCAAAATCGAGTGTGGTCATGTAGCAATCTGCTTTATGACCGGTGTGACTTACGCTCAAAACTGTGGGCTCAGTGATGGCCGTAAGCCAAGGAACTGCTACCTATATTAAAAGTCAAACCACGGGAAGAGGACTAGAGAGGCTGTTTTTAGAATTAATTACAGGCTGCATCGCTTTCAAAAGGCCTTTGCAGGCAAACAGGGTTATTGAGGGTGTTTTAATTGTTCATTTTTTTTCCTGCTTTTTGTCTTTTCAAAGGCTGATTATGCTCTGAGCGGCTAGCAGCCCATGGTTTTGAATGGGGAAGGATGATAACAAGGAAATGAAGAAAGATATGAAACAATAAACAACGCAATCTAATTTTACCATTAATTTGTTGGGTTGCAAGGCCAACTGCAAGAACGACAGCAGGGTTAATTTGCTAAAGTGGTTCTGGGAAGCTGCCAGGCAGGTTTCTGACTAAAAGGTACAAGAACCAAATTTAGGAAGTGCCATACGGTTTTTGTTCCAGGAAAAGGGAGGGAGGGAAGGGGGAGAAAGCAGAATTTTGCTCTTCAGACGATCCCTGCCAAAGGTACGAGTGTTAGCAAGAATGTGTATTATTTGCTTGTTGATTTAGACCAATATGAAGAGAAGAGAATCTTTGTAGCTTGGGGTGGAATGGTGATCCTCTCTGAGTTTGGTGGTTTTCTTGGAGGAAGTTCATTACCCAACTAACTAACATCGTCAGTGCTAGAAGGGAGGAGGTAGGAAAAGGAGGAGGAGGAGGAGGAGGAGGTGGTGGAAGAGGAAGAGGAGTGGGAGGAGGAGGACTGTGGATGATGCTCTCTGAGCTTTGTGGTTTTCTTCCAGACCTTTCATTACCCAACTAGGCAACATCATCAGTGCTAGAACTGATGAGGTAGGAAGAGGAGGAGGAGGAGGAGGAGGAGGAGGAGGAGGAGGAGGAGGAGGAGGAGGAAGACTGTGGGGTTTTTGGTGCTCTCTGAGCTTGGTTTTCTTGCAGACATTTCATAACCCAACTAGGTAAGATCTTCAGTGCTAGTGATGTGGCTGATTATCGTGCTGTTATTATTTCCCTTCACATTGCTTTGCCTTTATATTATGTCTGATTCCTGTCATTTCAGGGTGGTCTCCCATCCAAGTCCTAACCAACCTACTCTTAGCTTCTGAGAACCAGCTGAGGGCAACATGCTGTTAGGTATGGCTATTTGGGGTCCAGCAAATCAGCTTTTCAAGACTTCCACCTGCAACAGATCAAGAAGAGGCGGTGGGACAACTTTTTCATCTGTTTCCCAACCATCCATTTCATCAGCTATTAAAGCAGCATTTGCTCTCAACAGATGGAGAAGGATGCTGCCCAAGAGATGGAGGAGTAGAAATAAAGGCTGCCTTTCTCCCAACAATGAAAAATGAGAATATTTGGACGGTCAGTGAGCATCTGGATCTTCTCAAGATCTTTATCCCTCTAACCCAGTGCTTCTCAAATAGTGGGGCTCCATCAAGGGGGGCGCGTTTGACCTCGGAGAACATGCTTTTTTATTTTGATTTTTTTACTGTCCTAGAATAAAGGACAGTGGGGGGGCACGAGATGTTTTATTCTTACTAGGGGGGGCATGACAGAAAATAATTGAGAAGCACTGCTCTAACCAAACAGATCGCAAATGGGGTCTTAAAGATACTTAACATTTAATATCTGGAGCAGTGAAGGATTGGAGAATGAGTAAGAAGACCTGGTTACAGCTCATTGGTTGAAGAGAGCTGGCCACTGTGTGAGGGAATCTGAGCTGTGATTGGTTATATATATATATGTTTTCTTAAGTTTTCGCGGGTACTTACATGTCTGGCATTCAGCTTTGTTCGGGTAACACCATACAGAACACCATACAGAAGCCTGATGATGGCAGATGAGATTCTGCTGAAACGTTGCTACAACTTTAAAAGCACCACGTGGGAAAATACCCGAACAAAGCTGAAAGCCAGACATGTAAGTACCCGCGAAAACTTAAGAAAAAAAATATATATATACATGTATATGTCTGGCATTCAGCTTTGTTCGGGTATTTTCCCACGTCATAGTAGTGGTGCTTTTAAAGTTGTAGCAACGTTTCAGCAGAATCTCATCTGCCATCATCAGGCTTCTGTATGGCGTTTGTCTGTGAGTCAGACTTTTACAGTGGTTTCAGATTTAAATTTGGGGCAGCCTATTGCTGTGTCAGAATGGTTTTTTCTTCCTCCTGATTGGTTGAGAGTCTTGGTCTGTGTTTATTGGTCTTGGAGTTTGCTGTGTTCTGCTTCTAATATCTTCTGTCTGTTTTTTTTTGGGGGGGGGGCTCTTTTTGTATCTTGATTGGCTGGCAACATTGTGTTACTTTATTGGAGGCCTTTAGTGCAGCTTGGCTTGGGGTAAACGGACGGCTATCATTAGTTAGGAAGCTGGGTTTCATCTGGGTGCCTGGTTGGGGTGTGTTTGAGATGGAGTTATCAGGGGGGATCTGTTTGTGCCCAGGTGTTTGCCTGGTTTGTGGTGTGGAGATTTTTTTGTTTGTGAGTGCAGGCTTCCAAATGATTGACAGCCTGGTGGAATCATCTCTTCTGTTCATGCTTTCTGGTCTTTTTTCAATCTCTATGGCTTCTCTGATGATTCTGTGGCTGGGATTTTCTATAGTGGCTAGAGTTTTGGTGCCATTGAAGTTGATGTTATGACCTGTGGCTTCCATGTGTTGGACGAGTGAGGAAGTGTGTTCCAGCTTTTTGACTGCATTTTTGTGTTCATCCAGGCGGGTGCTTATTCTTCTATTGGTCTGTCCAATGTATGTGGCCGGGCATGATGCACAGGGGACTTCATATATGCCTTGGTTTTCCAGGTCAATTTTGTCAATTTTGTCTGGGGTTGCTGAGGTTGGCTGCTATTTTTCTGTCTGTTTTGAAGGCAGTCTTGATGTGGTGTCTGTATAGAATCTTACTAATTTTGTCTGTAGTGACTCTTATGTAGGGCAGGACAGCTGTTCCATGGGTCTGTTCATCTTCTGGGTCTCTATTATGTCTCAGTGTGTTTTTGTGGATCAAGTTGGTGATTTTGCTTTTGTGGAAGCCGTTGGCTCAATATTTTAGTCAGGGTGCATAGTTCAGTCTCAATATGTGTCTTATCTGCCAGGTGTTTGGTTCTAGTAATGAGTGTTTTAGCCACGGAGTTTATCTGTGCTGGGTGGTGGTGGGATTGGGCGTTGAGGTAGCGGTTGGTGTGTGTTTTCTTCTGATATATGTTGTGTCCTAGTGTGCCATCTGTTTTTTTGTAGATTAGTACATCTAGGAATGGTAGTTGTTTGTTTGTTTCTGATTCCATGGTGAACTTGATTTTGGGGTGTGCGCTGTTTAGGTGTGTTAGGAATAACATATAAATAAAGTAACACAATGTTGCCAGCCAATCAAGATACAAAAAGAGCCCCCCCCCCCAAAAAAAAAAACAGACAGAAAATATTAGAAGCAGAACACAGCAAACTCCAAGACCAATAAACACAGACCAAGACTCTCAACCAATCAGGAGGAAGAAAAAACCATTCTGAAACAGCAATAGGCTGCCCCAAATTTAAATCTGAAACCACTGTAAAAGTCTGACTCACAGACAAACACCATACAGAAGCCTGATGATGGCAGATGAGATTCTGCTGAAACGTTGCTACAACTTTAAAAGCACCACTACTATGACGTGGGAAAATACCCGAACAAAGCTGAATGCCAGATATATATATATATATATATATATATATATATATATATATATATATATATATATATATATATATATATGTGTGTGTGTGTGTGTGTGTGTGTGTGTGTGTGTGTTTTCTGAGATTCTCGCGGGTATTTGTGTGTGGATCTTTGGTTATTCGGGTTTTCTCCCACGTAAGATTGGAAGTATCTAGGCAACGTTTCGATGAAGTCTCATTCATCATCTTCAGGCTTGGTCTTCAGCTCTGTGCTTCTCAGAGTGATGTGAGCTTGCAGCTGCTTCTTCCTTTTAACTGCTAGTGGTGGTGTGACTTGATTGGGTGGGGGCTTGGCTGTGTTCTGATTGGGTGTGGGTGTGTTCTGATTGGTTGGGGCTTTGGCTGTGTTCTGATTGATTGGGGGGTTGGCTGTGTTCTGATTGGCTGGAGGCATGTTCTGTTCAGGTGGGGGCTTGGTTGTGCTCTGGTTAGTCTTAGTTGCTGGGGGACCACAAACTCGAAGCCAAACAGCAAGATCACAGCTCACCAGCTCAAATCCCCCAGCAACTAAGACTAACCAGAGCACAACCAAGCCTCCACCTGAACAGAACATGCCTCCAGCCAATCAGAACACAGCCCACCCCCAACCAATCAGAACACAGCCAAAGCCCCAACCAACGAGAACACCCCCCCACCCAATCAGAACACAGCCAAGCCCCCACCCAATCAAGTCACACCCCCACTAGCAGTTAAAAGGAAGAAGCAGCTGCAAGCTCACATCACTCTGAGAAGCACAGAGCTGAAGACCAAGCCTGAAGATGATAAATGAGACTTCATCGAAATGTTGCCTAGATACTTCCAATCTTACGCGGGAGAAAACCCGAATAACCACACACACACATATATATATACCACATTTCCCCCAAAAATAAGACCAGGTCATATTAATTTTTGCTCCAAAAGATTTATTAGGGCTTATTTTTTGGGTTGGGTTTTATTTTCAGAGGAAACACGGTAGTTGTGAAATATGCTTATTTATTTAAAAGTATAAGTTCGTGTCAGCCTCTCTTGGACACCAGCCATGCAAATTACCTGACGGAATCACCTCATGGACAACCATCCATATCACATCTCCAAAGAGTTGATGCTTGCAAAAATTTCTCTTGACCACGATCTTCGTCCGGGTGACTCTCCCCTGGCATTGCTTCCAGACAATGTGTTCTGACCCAAACCTTGTTCCAAGGAAACAAACACGAAACAGAGGTAACAGCAAAACCTTTTAATGATTCTTTACGAATTCCATTCCTTCACAGTTAAAAAGCTGCTTCAAACTTATTGTCTCCGATAAGAACGAGCCTTGGCAAGGTGGTGCAAGGCTGCCAAGAACACTAGATAAAGTTGCCAAGAAATATTTCAAACACAAAGAGTCTCCAAGCACCAACCAAGAGAGTCCGATTGTCCACAAGGCTTGAGTGCAAAAACTTCTTTGCTTCCTGCAAAGAATTCCGGTTTCTCAGCTGGCTTTTATCTTCTCAGGGAGGAGCCATTACCTTGCAACCTTACTCCCGAGTCACCCCTGCTACTGCCGCTGCTCTTTCCTTCAAGCAGCCCTGCATGCATGCGCACTGGGCACAGGCTCCTCGGGGGACTCTTCATCACTGCTGCCAGCTTCCATAATCTTCAAAGGCAGCACTCTACTCCCTGATGGTCCTGGCCCCATCCCTGTGTCACTTGCAGGCCCCTCATCCGAGTCCTCGCTCTCCAAGTTCTCAGCCAACCACACTGCTGCCGGCGAACCACAATCTGCTAGATTGGCC
>CM066333.1:4843156-4895656 GCA_033807585.1 Hydrophis major
CCCACCAAGTCATGCTGACCAAACTACACCACGCCCACCAAGCCACGCCCACAGAGCCAGTAGTAAAACTTTTTAAGTCCCCTCCCTCCTCCCCTCCCTTCTTTCTTTCTTTCTTTCTTTCTTTCTTTCTTTCTTTCTTTCTTTCTTTCTTTCTTTCTTTCTTTCTTTCTTTCTTTCTTTCTTTCTTTCTTTCCCACCTGTATTTACAGAAAACTCAAGGCGGCAAACATATCCCATGCACCTTCCTCCTCCTTTCCCTCCCACAACAACAACCCTGGGAGGTGGGCTGGGCTGAGAGAAAGAGATTCACCCAGTTGGCTTTCAGGCCTAAGGTAGGATTCAAACTCACGTCTCCTGGTTGGGTTGGCCAAAGTCACCTAGCCAACTTTCATAGCTAAAGACGAGACTAGAACCCATGTCTTCTCTCTTTCCAGCCTGCTGCCTTAACCCTGAGACTAAACCTGTCCCATCCTGGACAAATTGTCCCAACCCTCCATGGCAGCAGAACTCAACCCGAGTTTTTTATGCGTTGTCTTGTCTTGCAAATGTCTTTCTTAGTGACAGAAATTGTGGGCTCGGGTTGTGGTCGTACGTCAAGGACTACCTGTACTTTGACATCCAAATTACAGCCAGCCAAACTCGATGGCAGCCAACTGTCAAAGTCTGAATCCGAGGAGGAAGATGAACAGCTGACAGGGAGCGGGAGTGGGTCTCCATCAGCTGTGGAGGAAACTGGAGAAGGGCAAAGTCTGGCTGAGCAGAACAGGGGAGAGGTAGAACAAAGGAGTGGAATTCAGAGGAAGACCCAGGCCCACTCCCTTTTCATCCTAGGACACGCAGGGAGGAACGGAGAAGGGAGCAATGGGGGTTGCATGGCTTACGGGGAGGAAAGGGCCCTGATTCCCTTCATTATCCACAGTTGGGAATGAGAATTTAAAAGAGATGCAGGCTGAGTGCGGTGTCTGCTGGGAACAAACATGAGTTTATCTCATGTTGGTTTTGCTTATCTGCATTCCTGGCATCCTCCCAATTGTGTTGAATTACTGCCATCCCTTCACACCTGGAATTCCTTCTCTTGCCCTGCCAGACTAATGACCTCCTCTTGCTTTGATTGGACTTATAGTTACAGTTTTGTTGACCACATTTGGACTTGAGCCTCCCCAGCCAAAGACTGTTCCTGGGAGTTTTTCTCCAGCCCAGAAGGTAACCAGGATATTGGGGGCAAAGTTGGGAGCTAATAAAGGGACTCCTCCTGAATATCTGACTTTGTTGCCTTTGTGCCACGCCGTGCGTCATCACACCAAGCCCCTTGTTGAACAAGCCCATGATATTTCTGCTGTCCAGCCAGTGTATGGGAATTGGACAGTTAGGTGACAATTGTGAGCTTTCCTCTTAAGGGAATGCATCATGGTAAATGTAGTTAAGGTATGCTGGGAAATGTAGTCCATATCACGTGACCACATCTGTAATCCTGATTGGTCACTAAATTGACCCTCGAGGGGGTTGGGGGAGGTTTTCCTCATTCTTGGCTGAACTCATGGACTCATGGTGACTCCTCTACTTCTATCGCTACAACATGGGGAAAAAAAGGATAGAAGATAAATCATCTTTTTAAATATAAGACAGATATGCAAAGGATTTGTCATTCAAGAAGAACTTCATCACCAATGTGAGTGATGAGGATACCCGATGAACCAATAAAAAAGTACTTTGTTATGGATGTTTTGTTGAATTTATCTATCTGCATCTGCACAGCTTACAAATCCATCACTGTACAGAGTACAGAAAACTGTTCAATTCTATGCCCTTAATGGGCCACTGAAGGTTGGTGAGGGGGCTCTTTTTCCCTGGCTTTTATGAGGAAAATGACTTGTAAATATAGTCTCCCCTCATTCGGCATTGTTCAGCTCAGATAGGTTTGCCTTGCTCCCCTCCTGTCCCCTCCTCCCCGGGTCCCCTGGCGAATGTTTGTGTTTGCTTGGGATTATTTCCCCACCAGCCTCATCCTGCCCTTGCTAACGGAAGGGGAGGTAGCCATAGACCGCGTAAGAAGAGCGAGTGTGTCTAATTTGCTGTAGAGAGCATTTGGTAGCATTTTTCTCTGCCTCTATTTTGGGAAGCAGGAAGAGAAGAGGCCAAATTGCTCTCATTCCTGCCAGGGGTTTCTGGTTTCCTGCCTAGATGCTCAACACCTGTGGGATGAATGAACTCGTCCTGTCCTTTCTTTTCCTTTCCTTCCTTTCCCTTCCCTTCCCTTCCCTTCCCTTCCTTTCCTTTCCTTTTCTTTCCCTTCCTTTCCTTTCCTCTCCTCTCCTCTCCTTTCCTTTCCCTTCCTTTCCTTTCCTCTCCTCTCCTCTCCTCTCCTCTCCTTTCTTTTCCCTTCCTTTCCTTTCCTCTCCTCTCCTCTCCTCTCCTCTCCTTTCCTTTCCTTTCCCTTCCCTTCCTTTCCTTTCCTTTCCTTTCCCTTCCCTTCTTTTCCCTTCCTTTCCTTTCCAATCTTTTCCTTTTCAATCCTTTCCATTCAATTCCTTTCCTCCCTTTCTCCTCTTCCTCCCATCCTTTCTTTTTCTCCTTCCTTTTTTCCTTGCCTCTCTCCCTCCCTCTCTCCCTTCCTGCCTTTCTTCCTCCCTCCTCCCTTTTTTTCCTTCCTTCCTCCCTCCCACATTTCTTTCTTCTTTCCTCCCTTCCTCCCTCCCTCTTTTCCTTTCTTCCTCCCTCCTTCTCTCCTTCCCACTTTTCCTCCCTCCCTCCCTTCCTTTTTTTCCTCCCTTCCTTCCTCCCTCCCTCCCACATTTCTTCCTTCCTTCCTCCCTCCCTCCCTCCCTTTTTTCCTCCTTCCCTCCCTCCCATATTTCTTCCTTCTTTCCTCCCTCCCTCCCTTTTTTCCTTTCTTCCTCCCTCCTTCTCTCCTTCTCTCCTTCCCACTTTTCCTCCCTCCCTCCCTCCCTCCCTCCCTTTTTTCCTTCCTTCCTTTCTTCCTCCCCCCCACATTTCTTCCTTCTTTCCTCCCTCCCTCCCTCTTTTCCCTTCTGTTATGTATGTAAATAGTTGAATAAAGGCAACCTTTGGGTAAAGTGCAGGGTTCTGGCCCTGCACTTCTGATTGGGTGTTAAGCGGCTAGATCGGATTGGTCAGGTTCTGAGAATCTGATTGGCCCTTAACGAAGGACTCTTATTGGTACTGGAGCTAGTGTTTCACAGCTCCTATTGGTTATTTCTCATTAACATTGCCTATATAAAGCAGAGTTGTTGTTATACAAGTTAGAAGTCACTATGCAATAAAGAGTTGAAAGTTCACCAACTAAGACTGTCTCCATTCATTCTACCCATGCCTGAATCTATGACACTGGCGACGAGGGTGGGATTTGGAGACATCTGATCTTAAGGAACTTGGAAGAAAAAACAGAGCACGTGTAAAAACGGCGCCACCAACGGAAGCCATGTCCGGCGGCATTGTACCACCCGCTCCGTACGATCCATCCCAAGAGGATTGGGAATCCTACATGGATTGCTTTCAGATGTTCCTCGAAACGAACAACCTGAAGGACGCCACACCAGCCAAGAAGCGGGCACTGTTCCTGACGTACTGCGGCCCGGCTGTCTTTAAAATGGCTAAAGCCCTCGCGAAGCCTCGAGAAGTGAAAGCAATAAGCTGGGACGACCTCGAACCTCTCCTGAGAGACCATTACGCGCCAACCGTACCCACACTCGTGAGACGCCACGAGTTCTATCAACGAAGCCAACGAAAAGGAGAGAGTGTGGCTGACTTCGTGGCAGACCTCCGGCACTTGGGAGGCCTCTGCGGGTTCGCAGACTTAGATGAAGCATTGAGAGACCGCCTAATTCTGGGATTAGATGCACTAAACGTGCAGAGCAAGCTGATGGTGAAGGGCGACATCGGCCTTGTTGACGCCATCGCCGAAGCCACTGCCGCTGAGGCAACCAAAGAGTCAGCGGCGCAGCTACGGCGAAGCCGAAACCCCACAAACCCACCGACAGGCGACATCTCACCCAGCTCAGAAGGGCAGTTGGCAACAACGCACTACGAGGACCTCTCTTCGTCGTCAGACAGCGACGAAGAAGGGGTCCATCGACTGCGTTCCGACCGGGACCCTCATCCTAAAACCTCACGCCCTTGCGCTGGCTGCGTGGCAAACCATCCCAGGGCAGACTGCAAATTCCGCGATGCACTCTGCCACGAGTGCGGGAAACGAGGCCACATCGGTCGAGTCTGTCGCAGCTTACCGGGACCAAGCCCGGCCTCAAAGGGAACCAACTTTCGCCAATCGGCAGGAAACCGTCCTGTAAGGCGAGACCCAGCAAACCACTCCTACAGATATCGAGCATTGCAGAAAGAAGAGGCTCACCATACTATCACTATAGGTCACACCTCGGCCCTGGACGCTAAGAAGATTCGAGTTACAGTAGCCATAGAGAACCAACCCTGCCACATGGAGGTCGATTCGGGATCGTCCCTCTCGATGGTGTCGTGGAAGACATTAAAGCAGCTCATTCCTACCATCCAACGCCAAGACCTTCGAATGCAACGCCTTATCCTTAAAGATTACCAAGGGAATCGGATCCCTATGGTCGGGTCTTGTCGAGTCCGCGTCTCGTTTAAAAAGCATATGGCATACTTACCTCTAACGATCATCGATAGGGACAGGCCTAGTTTGTTGGGCCTCCAATGGTTTGCGCCACTCGGCATCGAACTAGCCGGCGTGAACCGAGTCGGTGATTGCGAGTGGGAGGAGGATCTTATGTCTGAATTCAGCGATGTCTTCGCAGATCATCTGGGCGAGTATAAGGGGACCCCAATTTCGTTCAGCCTCGACCCTAAGGTCGCCCCGATCCGTTTAAAGCCCCGTCGAGTTCCGTTCGCCCTTAAGGCCAAGATAGATGAACAACTTGACAAACTAATTAAACAAGGGGTACTGCAACCCATTGATCATTCCCCATGGGAAACTCCTATTGTAACCCCCATTAAACCAGATGGATCAATCCGAATCTGTGGGGACTACCGGGCCACTCTAAACCACGCCCTCCAACAGAACGCGTATCCAGTGCCGGTGGTGCAGCACCTCCTTCATTCCCTGGGAGGTGGAAAGGTTTTCGCTAAGCTAGATTTAGCTCAAGCCTATCAACAATTGCCCATGGACGATAAAACAGCCCAAGCCCAAACAATAGTAACGCACAGAGGTGCTTTTAAATGTACCCGATTGCAGTTCGGGGTGAGTGTGGCCCCGGGAATATTCCAAAGTTTAATGGAACGATTGTTACAGGGAATCAAGGGCGTGGTTCCGTATTTTGATGACGTATTGATTGCAGCTCCTAGTAAAAAAATTCTGCAGAATCGTTTAAAATGTATGCTTAAAAAATTCCAAGAAGCTGGATTGAAAGTAAAAAGGGATAAATGTCATCTGTATACCGACAGTGTTGAATTTCTAGGTTATCGCATTGATAGTCAGGGTATTCACCCAACTGAGAGTAAATTAAGGGCGATTAGAAATGCTCCCAGACCTCGTAACAAAACTGATCTTCAAGCATTTTTAGGCCTTATCAATTTCTACAATGTGTTTTTACTGCATAAGGCGAAAGTGGCTGAACCATTACACCGGTTATTAGATAAGAAAGCATTATGGGTTTGGGGTTATCGAGAAGAAAAAGCATTTAGAAATGTAAAAGATTTACTTACATCTGATTCTGTACTTATGCAATATAATGAAACATTACCCTTGGTTATAACTTGTGATGCCTCACCGTTTGGGGTGGGCGCTATTTTGAGCCATGTGCTACCTAATGGAAATGAGGCTCCCGTTGCATACTTTTCGAAGACTCTATCCCAGGCAGAACGTAACTATGGACAAATAGACAAGGAGGCTCTTGCAATTGTGTCAGCCGTAAAAAAATTCCATGAGTATGTATATGGAAGAACATTTACCATTGTAACCGACTACAAACCTTTATTGGGGATAATCGCTGGGGACAAACCAACTCCCTATATATTGTCCCCAAGAATGACTCGATGGTCAGAGTTTCTAGCTGCTTATAATTATCGATTGTTACATCGAACGGGGAAAGCCATTCCCCATGCCGACGCACTCAGCAGAGCACCACTACCAGAGACCCTCGACGATCCGGCACCAACAGTATCGGCGTTACAAATCGAAATGCTCAACTCGCCTCCTATGACCGCTCGAGATATCGCAAGGGAGACCAGACGAGACCACACCCTAGCACGAGTCCTAGGCTGGGTAGAGCGTGGATGGCCATTGGACCAGATCCCAGATGACTTCGCGCCATTTAAAACAAGACAGACTGAACTTTTTTCTCAAAAAGGCTGCGTTATCTGGGGCGATAGAGTCGTCGTCCCAGAATGACTCCAAAAGATGCTGTTACAAATCTTGCACGATGGACATCCCGGGATCGTGCGAATGAAGGCACTCGCACGGAGCTACACTTGGTGGCCAGGCATGGACCGACACATCGAGCAATGGGTCAAGGCCTGCACCAAGTGCCAACAAACCAGCAACGCACCACCAAAAGCTGCACCGACCGAATGGGAGACGCCACGTGGACCCTGGTCCAGAATCCACCTGGATTTCGCAGAGCCGATCAAAGGACAGACATTGCTGTTGACTGTCGATGCATACTCTAATTGGTTAGAAATTCATCGAATGGCCAATACAACCTCTGAGGCAGTCATTAAAGTCCTCAATAGACTCTTTGCAACTCATGGATTGCCGGACATCCTGGTGTCCGATAATGGACCACAGTTTACAGTGCTAATGTTTGAACAGTACCTTGCTGACAACGGCATCCGCCATGCGCTCACCTCGCCGGCACATCCTGCTACCAATGGCCGAGCGGAACGCATGGTACAATTTGTAAAAAAGACTTTACAAAAGATGGACTATGATAATCTTGACGAAAAAATAAACCGCATTCTACTTCTACAACACATCACTCCGCACAGCGAAACCGGCAGAACTCCCGCTGAACTTCTCATGGGGCGGAAACTCCGTTCCCGCCTCGACCGACTGCACCCTGTTTATGAGCCAGAAAAGCCTCCAGGATCCAGCGGACGCTACTGTACCTTCAAGGTAGGTGACCCCATTTATGCAAGAAATTTATCGGGCGACCCAGTTTGGATTGAAGCAACGGTAATACGCGAGACTGGGCCCAGATCCTATATTGTAAAATGCATTGATGAGAGACTATGGAAAAGACATATTGACCAATTACGGTCACGACTTATAACTGCTAGCCAACAACTTCCCAACGACCAAACTGAGGGGGGGGGAAGGAAGAGAAGATGACGATATGCCAGGAAACCTGTTCCAGGAAAGCGATGAATCAAGTGAAACCCAGGAAACGGAGCAGGAAGAAGAATCGTACGCTCCAAGGGAAATCACACCAGAACAAGAAGCTGAGCCACCACAAAACAACACCCTACCTCAACGGGACTGCATGCAGCCAGTCCAAAGAAAATCTGACAGACCCAAGAGACAACCGTCCTATTTAAAGGACTACATAGTCACAAACTAATTGTGAAGCCAGGGGGAAGGGGTGTTATGTATGTAAATAGTTGAATAAAGGCAAGCTTGGGGTAAAGTGCAGGGTTCTGGCCCTGCACTTCTGATTGGGTGTTAAGTGGCTAGATCGGATTGGTCGGGTTCTGAGAATCTGATTGGCCCTTAACGAAGGACTCTTATTGGTACTGGAGCTAGCGTTTCACAGCTCCTATTGGTTATTTCACATTAGCATTGCCTATATAAAGCAGAGTTGTTGTTATACAAGTTAGAAGTCACTATGCAATAAAGAGTTGAAAGTTCACCAACTAAGACTGTCTCCATTCATTCTCCCCATGCCTGAATCTATGACACCTTCTTCCTCCCTCCCTCTCTCTTTCCCACTTTTCCTCCCCTCCTTCCCCTTTCCTCTCCTCTCCTTTCCAAATGAAACAGTCAATTCTTCCCGCTCTCATCCTTCATTTTAATTAGGGGAAAGGGTGGCCTTTCAAACCAAGGAGCTTTCAATAAAAAAAAGGAATCCATTTGTTTCCTTCACTTGTTCTTCTTTCTTAACCTGCTGTTTCTCTCCCCCACCGGCCCCCTAATTAGACCCTCCTGGGATCCAAAGCAGAAGCAACGCCTGGCGCAGACGTGTTCAGGGCCCAGGAAAGGAGGGGCCATGAGCCACGCCGTGTCTCCCACCACGCACGCAGGCAGCTCCTTCTGCGGAGACCCTGACTAGATCTAGGTTGGCTCTGCCTTCCTTTCCAGCCTGGCAGGGAAGCAGCAGCATGAAGCTCTTTGGAAGCAACTTCTGCTGTTCCCCTGTTGGAAGAAATATCCAGATCCAGGTTCAAGCTGGGAGAAGTACAATGGAAGCTGGAGGCTGATTGGAAAGAAAGGTTCCCTTTATTGATGAAGCAGAACCACCAATCGCCCGTGATTCTGGGACAGCTGACAAAATGGAGTTAAGAGTGGGTGGGATTCCTACGGAGTCATGTAGGGGTCATGGCTGACTGTTGGCTAGTCATACCATGAGCTACGTCCATTTTTATATTTATTTATATCCCAGCTTTGTTAATCAGCTTCCATGTCTGAGGCAGGACTAGAACTCCCCATCTGCCAGTGACTGGCCCAAAGTCACCCAGTTGGCTTTTAAGGCTTAAAGCAGGACTAGAACTCCTTGTCTCCTGGTGATTGGCCCAAGGGTACCCAGCTGGTTTTCATCTTTAATGTGGAACTAAAACTCACTGTCTCCAGGTGATTGGCCCAAAGTCACTTGGTTGGCTTTTGATGCCTAAGGAGGGACTAAAACTCACTGTTTCCTGGTGATTGGCCCAAAGTCACCCGGTTGGCTTTTGATGCCTAAGGTGGAACTAGAACTCTTTGTCTCCTGGTGATAGGCCCAAGGACACCCAACCAGCTTTCATACCCAAAGTGGAATGAGAACTCACGGTCCCCTGGCAATTGGTCCAAAGACGCCCAATCAGCTTTCGTGCCTAAAACTGGTTTAAAACTAACAATGTCCTGATCATTGGCCAAAAGTAACTCAGTTGTCTTTTGGCCTTAGGCAGGACTAGAACTCACCGTCTCCTGGTGATTGGCTCTAGGAATCCAAAGCAACTTGATGACTTTACATCATAGTTATTCTCACCACCAATGTCATGCCATAGAGCTGTGATGGCGAACCTATGGCACGTGTGTCAAAGATTGCAAGCAGAGCCATTTATGCCGGCACGCGAGCTGCAGGCAAACTTATCTCACTGCGCATGCGCAGGCCTCACAGTTGATTTTCGGCTGGCTTGAGGCCCTTTTTGGCCTCCCAAAGGCTTGAGGAAGGCTTCTGCAGGCTTCTGCAGGCTTTGCAGGCTGAAAACTAGCCCTGTTTCATCGCTTCCTGTTTTTCCAAAAATACCGGAAGTAATGAAACAGGCCTAGTTTTCGGCCTGCAAAGCCTGCAGAAGCCTTCCTCAAGCCTCTGGGAGGCTGAAAAAGGCCTCAAACTGGCCAAAAATCAGCTGCGAGGCACAGTGTAGATAAGGGGGGAGCAGAGTGGGTGGGGATTATACATATATGTGTGGGGTGCTTGGGGGGAGGCACGTTGCCTTCTGGGTGCTGGCACGCAAGTGTGAGCGTGCAAGCACATGCACAATTTTTGGCACAGGAGCCCAAAAAGGTTAGCCACCACTGTCCTAGAGCCTCTGATGGGATGAGCTTCTAGGCCAGAAGAACCATTGAATGATCGTCCTCAAAAGAAGTCACAAAGCGCCACACACTTCATTTGGGTACCCAGTGAAGTCAGTCCGTGGGGTCTTCTCGAGCCCTTTCTCCAAACTCAGCAAAGCTATCTTTGGAAACGCCAATGGGAGCTTTATGGTTTCTTTAATTACCCCTTCAAGATCTTGGAAGCTTCCGTGAGCTTTTAGGAATAGGAAAACCTCCTGGTTCCATCTTCTCCCACTGTGGAAGTATTTTGCAGGAGCAGCTGCTGGGCAAGGATTTGCTTGTGGAAGCATCTTTGACAGTTGGAGCCAAATCTATTTAAATCATCTCCTGTTCATGCTTGTGTGGTGTGAAAAAAACCCCAAACCTTTCCGTTTATTGTCTTCTCCAGCCCCATCTTCCTTTTCTAAATAGAACCATCGTAATTCTTTTTCAGCCCTGTTGCTTCTCCAAACTCTCTTGCTTCCAAATCTGGCTCCTCATTGGCCTGTGAAAAGTAGACCAAAGTTGCCAAGAAACTAGACCTTGGTAAGGCCACACTTAGAATCCTGCATCCAGTTTTGGTCGCCACGATGTCAAAATAATGTTGAGGCTCTAGAAAGAGTGCAGAGAAGAGCAACCAAGGGGATTAAGGGACTGTAGGGTAAAACATACGAGGAATGGTTGCAGGAATTGGGTAGGTCTACTCCAATGAAAAGAAGGACAAGGGGAGACATGACAGCAGTCTTCCAATATTTGAGGGGCCACCCCAAAGAAGAGGGAGTCAAGCCATTCTCCAAAGCACCAGATGGGAGGACAAGAAGCAATGGATGGAAACTAATCAAGGAGGGAAGCAACTTGGAATTAAAGGAGAAAACTTCCTAACAGGGAGGACAATTAACCAGTGGAACTGCTTGCCACCAGAAGCTGTGGATGCTCCATCACTGGAGGTTTTTAAGAAGAGACTGGACAACTAGTTGTCTGAAATGGTATAGGGTCCCTTTTTTCTTTCTTTCTTTCTTTCTTTCTTTCTTTCTTTCTTTCTTTCTTTCTTTCTTTCTTTCTTTCTTTCTTTCTTTCCTTCCTTCCTTCCTTCCTTCCTTCCTTCCTTCCTTCCTTTTTTCTTCCCTCCCTCCCCTTATTTTCCTCCCTCTCTCCCTCCCTTCTTTCTTCCCTTCCCTCCCCTCCCCTTGATATTTTTGGGGAAAAATAATCCTCCCCATCTCTGTCACTTAAGTGTCCTTCGGTTTACTTGTGTAGCATTCCCGGTGCACATGATGTCCCACCGAAGGACCTTCCCCCCCCTTCCCCAAACAGGTCTCTGCCCCCAGGCGCTTCCACGACATTTGGATGTGATCCAGCAGAAGCCATCAAATGAAGGGAAGGAAAATGAATGGCCCCAGAACAGATGCGGAGATGAGCAGATGCCAACCAAGGCGATTGCACAGGAGGGGAACATTGCTGGCACAAGCAGCATAGAAAAGAGAGGAATGATGATCGGGGCATCTGGAAAATGATTACCGATGCAATGGAGTCTCCCGCTTCCCAGTGGGGAGAAAAAACAAAATCAAAACCTCTGGATTTTCCTTTCAAGCTGCTTTTGAAACTTCTCTCTCTTCCATCAATAAGAAGGTCAAATCTTCTGGGGGAACTCTCTGGAATATTATTTATTTATTCATTTGTTCATTTGCAAAATTCATACGCTGCTGCCCCTTCCTAGGTGATGGGAAGGGGAGTCTCTTCAAAACCTGAGGGGCATCCCTTGATCCTTAATCTGACAGAATCTGAAGTCCACACGGCAGAGTAGTCAATCCTGCAATTGGCAGTACTGGGCTTTTGCTGAAGGAAGGAAACTCTTAACCAGGGGTGGCCATGGTGGGCGTGGCCTACTGAGACTTCCGGGAGGGCTGTTTTTCACCTTCCCCAGAGTCCTGAGGCTTCCCTCGGGCCTCTGGGAGGGCAAAAACTGTCTCCCCCCCCCCGGCCTCTGGAGGCCTGTTTTTTGCCTTCCACGAGCCTCCATACAGACACTGCGCTTAGCTGCATCCAAAACAGGCCACATGGAGACTCCTGGGAGAGGCGGAGTGGGATGGGGCCAGCTGGTCGGTTCAACTACCAGTTCGGCCAACCAGATGTAAAATTTAACATCCGGTTCACTCAAACCAGTGCAAACCGGCTGAATCCCCTCCCCCTCGCTCTTAACCGATCCAAGGTACTTTCTATGGGTCATCTGGCCACAGCACTGGAGATCCATGGAGCCAGGGGAGTGTGGGGAGGAGATACAGGAGTCACACATGCTCCCAGGTTCGGCTTATGGTACTCAGGTGCACCCTCGCAGCCAAGGAAAACAGCCACATCCAGATCACTTTCCACTCAACACGACTGGCACAACTGGTACAGATCCAATGAATTTAAAAATACGGTAACAGCAATACTTCACTAGTTTCAATATTTGAGGGCCATTTGGTGTGGTGGGATTAAGGCAGCAGGTTGGAAACCAGGAGGTGGCGAGTTCTAGTTCCCGCCTTAGGGGAAGCAGATTTTGCCGCAATCACTAGGAGGCTGGAAGTTCTAGTCCCAGTTTAGGCATAAAAGACAGCTGGATGACTTTGGGCCAATTACCTGTAGACAGTGAGTTGTAGTCCCACATTAGGCAAAAGCTGGCTGGATGACTTTGAGTCAATCACCAGGAGTCAGTGAGGTTCCAGTTTCTCATCATCTTCTGATGATTGGCCCAAAGCCACCCAGCTGATTTCCTACCTAAGGAAGGACTAGAACTCACTGTCTCCTAGTACTGGCCCCAAATCATCCAGCTGTGTTTCATACCTAAACAGGTAGAAGGAAGGAAGGAAGGAAGGAAGGAAGGAAGGAAGGAAGGAAGGAAGGAAGGAAGGAAGGAAGGAAGGAGGTGGAGGGAGGGGAGAGGGGGGAAGGAAGGAAGGAGGGGAGGAAGGAAAGAAAAGAAAGGGAGGGAGGAAAAAGAAAAAAGAAGGAAGAAAGAAAGAAAGAAAGAAAGAAAGAAAGAAAGAAAGAAAGAGAGAGAGAGAGAGAGAGAGAGAGAGAGAGAGAGAGAGAGAGAGAGAGAGAGAGAGAGAGAAGAAAGAAAGAAAGAAAGAAAGAAAGAAAGAAAGAAAGAAAGAAAGAAAGAAAGAAGCAGGGAGGGAAGGATGGAGAAAAGAAGGAAGGAAGGAAGAGAGAGAGAGAGAGAAAGGAAGGGGGAAAGAAAGGAGGGAGGGAGGGAGGGAAGGAAGAAAGGAAGGAACAAAGGGAGTTTAGGTTGATATATTGTTTATAATATTAATGCATCACTTAAACATACAAATAAATGGAAATTGTGCTATTTTCAGCAACGGGGTCATTATTATGTGCTGAAGTTCCCCTTTTGCTACTTGCTCTGATCCTTGAAAGTTTCAGTCCCCCCCCCCCCAGTCCCCTCCTGCCTGACCCCTTTGCAAATAGGTGCAAAGCTGGAGAGTCATCATGGTAAAACTCTTCTCGTCCGCCTCCCTCTCCAACTCCTTGAGTGCCGTCCGTCCGTTCTCTGTGTTTAGCATTTTCTCTAAGAGATGCAAACGTGTGATTTGATTAACCCCACGATCTCCCTGCCTATCGACCCACCCTATTAAATCAAAATAAATTAGGTATTTCCCTTTCTCACATGATGGTCAATAGCCTCTGATTAGTCGTTCTTCAAATAGTTTTTAACCCAGAATGCCAAACAACTTTCCTTACATAAATTAAAGAGATTGGGGATGTCTCAGAGCTTGCGATGTTCAGTGAAAATAGCTTTGAGAGGCTGGAGAGAGGTGGTGGTTTTTTGTTTTATTTTTGTTTTCCAATAAATAGACCCCTTTTTAAAAATCCTTTTTTTAATTTTGCAGATTTGAAACTTCTCCGCGAAAGAATCGTGGTGATGATGGGACCAAGGCGCTTTGAATCTCTTTGAGCTTGTCCTTCAAGCCTCTAGCAAAAACACCAACGCCGTCCCCAAATGGCTTTTGCCACCATTTCTAGGGGACATTTTTTAATTTTTCTTAATACCCTAAACTTGAGCTTCAGGGCAACTGTTAATGGGTAATCTTGTTCTTTTCCCAATTCCCTTTGTGGTTCTTGTTAAGGTATTTAATTTAATAGCTGGGACAGTCAAGGGTATAATGAGCCAGAACACAGAGTTGTGGTTGATTGATTGGAGAGGGTGAGCGCCTGCATGAGGCGATCTACGTTATGATTGGTCCCCGGGTGTGAAGGGGGAGTTTCTTTTTTTTCCCCGCCTTTTGTTGGGTGTGACTTTGGGTCAATTACCAGGAGACAAGGAGTTCTAGTCCCACGTTAGGCATGAAATCCTGATGGCTGACTTTGGGCCAATCGTTAGGAGACTGGGAGTTTAGGCACGAAAGCCAACTAGGTGACTTTGGGTCAATCACCAGGAGTCTGGGAGTTCCAGTCCTGCCTTTGGCAAGAAAGCCAACTAAGTGACTTTGGGTCAATCACCAGGAGTCTGGGAGTTCTAGTCCTGCCTTAGGCAAGAAAGCCAACTAAGTGACTTTGGGTCAATCACCAGGAGTCTGGGAGTTCTAGTCCTGCCTTAGGCAAGAAAGCCAGCTGGGTGACTTTGGGTCAATCACCAGGAGTCTGGGAGTTCTAGTCCTGCCTTAGGCAAGAAAGCCAACTGGGTGACTTTGGGTCAATCACCAGGAGTCTGGGAGTTCTAGTCCTGCCTTAGGCAAGAAAGCCAGCTGGGTGACTTTGGGTCAATTACCAGGAGTCTGGGAGTTCTAGTCCTGCCTTAGGCAAGAAAGCCAACTAAGTGACTTTGGGTCAATCACCAGGAGTCTGGGAGTTCTAGTCCTGCCTTAGGCAAGAAAGCCAGCTGGGTGACTTTGGGTCAATCACCAGGAGTCTGGGAGTTCTAGTCCTGCCTTAGGCAAGAAAGCCAACTAAGTGACTTTGGGTCAATCACCAGGAGTCTGGGAGTTCTAGTCCTGCCTTAGGCAAGAAAGCCAGCTGGGTGACTTTGGGTCAATCACCAGGAGTCTGGGAGTTCTAGTCCTGCCTTAGGCAAGAAAGCCAACTAAGTGACTTTGGGTCAATCACCAGGAGTCTGGGAGTTTTAGTCCTGCCTTAGGCAAGAAAGCCAACTAAGTGACTTTGGGTCAATCACTAGGAGTCTGGGAGTTCTAGTCCTGCCTTAGGCAAGAAAGCCAACTAAGTGACTTTGGGTCAATCACCAGGAGTCTGGGAGTTCTAGTCCTGCCTTAGGCAAGAAAGCCAACTAGGTGACTTTGGGTCAATCATCAGAAGTCTGGGAGTTCTAGTCCTGCCTTAGGCAAGAAAGCCAACTAGGTGACTTTGGGTCAATTACCAGGAGTCTGGGAGTTCTAGTCCTGCCTTAGGCAAGAAAGCCAGCTGGGTGACTTTGGGTCATTCACCAGGAGTCTGGGAGTTCTAGTCCTGCCTTAGGCAAGAAAGCCAACTAAGTGACTTTGGGTCAATCACCAGGAGTCTGGGAGTTCTAGTCCTGCCTTAGGCAAGAAAGCCAGCTGGGTGACTTTGGGTCAATCACCAGGAGTCTGGGAGTTCTAGTCCTGCCTTAGGCAAGAAAGCCAACTAAGTGACTTTGGGTCAATCACCAGGAGTCTGGGAGTTCTAGTCCTGCCTTAGGCAAGAAAGCCAGCTGGGTGACTTTGGGTCAATCACCAGGAGTCTGGGAGTTCTAGTCCTGCCTTAGGCAAGAAAGCCAACTAAGTGACTTTGGGTCAATCACCAGGAGTCTGGGAGTTCTAGTCCTGCCTTAGGCAAGAAAGCCAGCTGGGTGGCTTTGGGTCAATCACCAGGAGACAGGGAGTTCTAGTCTTGCCTTAGGCAAGAAAGCCAACTAAGTGACTTTGGGTCAATCACCAGGAGTCTGGGAGTTCTAGTCCTGCCTTAGGCAAGAAAGCCAGCTGGGTGGCTTTGGGTCAATCACCAGGAGACGGGGAGTTCTAGTCTTGCCTTAGGCAAGAAAGCCAACTCAGTGACTTTGGGTCAATCACCAGGAGTCTGGGAGTTCTAGTCCTGCCTTAGGCAAGAAAGCCAGCTGGGTGACTTTGGGTCAATCACCAGGAGTCTGGGAGTTCTAGTCCTGCCTTAGGCAAGAAAGCCAACTAAGTGACTTTGGGTCAATCACCAGGAGTCTGGGAGTTCTAGTCCTGCCTTAGGCAAGAAAGCCAGCTGGGTGACTTTGGGTCAATCACCAGGAGTCTGGGAGTTCTAGTCCTGCCTTAGGCAAGAAAGCCAACTAAGTGACTTTGGGTCAATCACCAGGAGTCTGGGAGTTCTAGTCCTGCCTTAGGCAAGAAAGCCAGCTGGGTGGCTTTGGGTCAATCACCAGGAGACAGGGAGTTCTAGTCTTGCCTTAGGCAAGAAAGCCAACTAAGTGACTTTGGGTCAATCACCAGGAGTCTGGGAGTTCTAGTCCTGCCTTAGGCAAGAAAGCCAGCTGGGTGACTTTGGGTCAATCACCAGGAGTCTGGGAGTTCTAGTCCTGCCTTAGGCAAGAAAGCCAACTAAGTGACTTTGGGTCAATCACCAGAAGTCTGGGAGTTCTAGTCCTGCCTTAGGCAAGAAATCCAGCTGGGTGACTTTGGGTCAATCACCAGGAGTCTGGGAGTTCTAGTCCTGCCTTAGGCAAGAAAGCCAGCTGGGTGACTTTGGGTCAATCACCAGGAGACGGGGAGTTCTAGTCTTGCCTTAGGCATGAAAGCGGTCTAGAAGACTTTGGGTCAATTACCAGAAGACAGGAGTTCTAGTCCCACTTTAGGCATTAAATCCTGATGGGTGACTTTGGACCAATCACTAGGAGACAATGAGTTCTATCCCAACTTAGTCATGAAAGCCAAATAGCCTAGGTGACTTTGGGCCAATCTCCGGGGGACTGGGAATTCTAGTCCTGCCTTAGGCAAGAAAGTCAGCTGGGTGCCTTTGGGCCAGTCCCCTCCATCTCAGCCCAGCCCACCTCACAAGGTTGTTGTTGTGGGGAAAAATAGGAGGAGAAGAGAGTATCTGTTCACCATGTCAAATTATTTAAGTAATAAAAGTGGGATAAAAAAAAACCCTATAGATAGATTGTATGAAAGTTGTGCGAATTTATTTATTTATTTGATTTGTCCATCGCTTACAAGATAACAGGTATAAGTATAAACATGAGTAAGAATACAGGAAATAGGTACAAATAAATGGGGACAATAGGACAGGGACAGGAGGCACCATGGTGCACTTATGCACGCCCCTTACAGACCTCTTAGGAATGGGGTGAGGTCAATAGTGGATAGTTTAAGGTTAAAGGAGTGGGGTTAGAGGATGTAACAACAGAGTCAGGTAATGCATTCCAGGCATTGACTACTCGGTTGCTGAAGTCGTACTTTCTGCAATCCAGTTTGAAGCGGTTTACATTGAGTTTGTATCTGTTGTGTGCTCTTGTATAGTTGTGGTTGAAGCTGAAGTAGTCATTGACTGACAGGACATTGTAGCAGATAATTTTGTGTGCTACGCTTAAGTCTAACCGTAGGTGACGTAGTTCAAGGTTGTCCAAGCCCAAAATCTCAAGCCTGGTGGTGTAGGGTATTCTGTTGCAAGCAGAAGAGTGTAGTACTCTTCTCATGAAATACTTCTGGACTCAGTCGATTGTATTAATGTCTGATATGCAGCGCAGATTCCAGACCGATGAGCTGTATTCGAGTATTGGTCCGGCAAAAGTTTTGTATGCTCTAGTTATCATTCGATATTTCCGGAGGAGAAGTTTCGTAAGATTAGATTTACAACTCTGAATGCCTTTTTGGCAATGCTGTTACAGTGAGCTCTGGCACTTCGGTCATTTGATATGAGGACTCCGAGGTCCTTGACAGAGTAAGGATCATCAACGAGGTCATCATATCTGCCTAGTTTGTATTTGGTGTACTGATTTTTTTTTTTTTACCCATATGCAGGACAGAGCATTTGTTGGTCGAGATTTGGAGTTGCCAGATGCTTGACCATTCAGACACATCATCAAGGTTGCTTTGAAGGATAGGAGCATTGTCAGTGGTGTTGAATAGTTTTATATCATCTGCAAAGAGGACGCAGTTGCTTATAAGGTGATCGCAAAGGTCATTTATATAGAGTATAAAGAGGGTGGGTCCTAGAACGCTGCGTTGCTGCAGCTGATTTAACCACATAGCTTTCTCAATGCTATGGAGTCACCCTTCTCTAAAACTTTACTTACCCCCCCTCCCTCCCTTCCTTGCCTTTCTCCCCCAGGTCAGCTCCAGCAGGAAAAGCTATTTAATCTAGTCTCTCAAATAATTTCTTCCAGCTGATGAATAAAATGTCAGGATCTCCAGAGCAACCCAGAACATCAATATTAGTGAATCCAATTGCAAGTTTATTTCTTTGACTCCTGCAAATATCTGTCTATTCTCTCTATTCTCTCTATGCTCCTCAACGGAGGGAGGGAAAGTTTCTTTCTTTCTTTCTTTCTTTCTTTCTTTCTTTCTTTCTTTCTTTCTTTCTTTCTTTCTTTCTTCCTTCCTTCCTTCCTTCCTTCCTTCCTTCCTTCCTTCCTTCCTTCCTTCCTTCTCTCTCTTTCTTTCTTTTTCTTCTTTCCTTCCTCCCTCCCTCCCTTACATTCTCCCTCTTTCTTTCTTTCTTTCTTTCTTTCTTTCTTTCTTTCTTTCTTTCATTCATTCATTCTCTCTTTCTTTCTTTTTCTTCTTTCCTTCCTACCTCCCTCCCTTACATTCTCCCTCTTTCTTTCTTTCTTTCTTTCTTTCATTCATTCATTCTCTCTTTCTTTCTTTTTCTTCTTTCCTTCCTACCTCCCTCCCTTACATTCTCCCTCTTTCTTTCTTTCTTTCTTTCTTTCTTTCTTCCTTCCTTCCTTCCTTCCTTCCTTCCTTCTCTCTTTCTTTCTTTTTCTTCTTTCCTTCCTACCTCCCTCCCTTAAATTCTCCCTCTTTCTTTCTTCCTTCCTTCCTTCCTTCCTTCCTTCCTTCCTTCCTTCCTTCCTTCCTTCTCTCTTTCTTTCTTTTTCTTCTTTCCTTCCTACCTCCCTCCCTTACATTCTCCCTCTTTCTTTCTTTCTTTCTTTCTTCCTTCCTTCCTTCCTTCCTTCCTTCCTTCCTTCCTTCCTTCCTTCCTTCCTTCCTTCCTTCCTTCTCTCTTTCTTTCTTTTTCTTCTTTCCTTCCTACCTCCCTCCCTTACATTCTCCCTCTTTCTTTCTTTCTTTCTTTCTTTCTTTCTTTCTTTCTTTCTTTCTTTCTTTCATTCATTATTTTTATTTATTTAAATAAAATAACCGAGGGTGGCAAACATACATAATCCTCCTTCATCCTCCTACTTGCCTCCTAAAAGCAACCCTGTGTGGTTGGTTGGGTTGAGAGAGAATAACTACCCCATAGTCGCACAAGCTGGCTTTTGTACTGAAGATAGGACTAGAACTCCCCGTCTCCTAGGGATTGGCTGAAAGTCACCCATTTGGCTTTCATGCCTAAGGCAGAACCGGAACTCACCATCTCCACCAATCTGATGGGCTGAAACTGAGAAAGGAGGAGGAGGTGGAGGAGACATACACAAACACAGAAATCTGGTAGAATATCAGTGTCAACGTCATGGCTGCCATTTCCACCTCCATCCATTGGAGTTGAGTGGCTAATATATGAATAATGTATGTACAAACATTATGTATCTATGTAATAGATACATAATCACCATCATCTTGACTTTGTTTGGACAAATCTCTGGACATCCCTGCCGTGTCTTCAAAGCAGTGGTGGGATTCAATATTTTTTTACTACCGGTTCTGTCGGTGTGACTTGGTGGGCATAGCTTGGTGGGCATGGCAGGGGCAAAATCCCCATTCCACTAGCCTGCTTTCCAGCTCCGTTCTCCTGTGTAGGGCAACTAAAGGAAACCCAGCCAATCAGCTGGGACTTGGGAGGCAGAGAAGAGATGTGGCCGGGGCAAGTGGTGGGATTCAATTTTTTTTTATTACTGGTTCTGTGGGTATGGTTTGGCGGGCGTGGCTTGGTAGACATGGCAGGGGAAAGATATGCTATAAAATCTCCCTTCCATCCCCACCCCACTAACCTGCTTTCCAGCTCCGTTCTCCTGTGCAGGGCAACCAAAGGAGACCCAGCCGATCAGTTGTGTGCATGGCCTGGTGGGCGTGGCATTCTGTGGGCGTGGTTTGGTGGGTGTGGCAGGGGAAGGATATACTGCAAAATCTCCCTTCCCTTCCCTCCCCACCCCACTAACCTGCTTTCCAGCTCCGTTTTCCTGTGCAGGGCAACCAAAGGAGACCCAGCCGATCAGTTGTGTGCATGGCCTGGTGGGCGTGGCATTCTGTGGGCGTGGCTTGGTGGGCATGGCAGGGGAAGGATATACTGCAAAATCTCCCTTCCATCCCCACCCCATTAACCTGCTTTCCAGCTCCGTTCTCCTGTGCAGGGCAACCAAAGGAGACCCAGCCGATCCGCTGGGACTCGATGGGAGGCAGAGAAGAGATGAGGTTGGCGGGTCCAGTCAGAGGTGGGACTGGCCGGTTCTCCAGAACTACTCAAAATTTCTGCTACCGGTTCTCTGGAACCAGTCTGAACTGGCTGAATCCCACCTCTGCTTCAAAGTCACAATCAAACTCCATTCATACAGGACCACGAATCCTCATGTTTGACTATGGCTCTTCCTGGTGCCAGCAGGCAAGGAAAGGGACTTCACCGCCTCTCAGCTTTTGATTAATCAGACATGGAAGCTCCTAAAACGGGGTTGCAGATGTCCCACCAGAAGTGGAAGATCTCCAATTCTTTTCCAGCATCTCAGAAAAGTTACTGGTTGGTTTTGGCTTGTGTATATGCAAGGCATGATGTCTCATTGATTTTTCTCCAGCCTCTTAGAGTTCAGCTCTTCTGCCAGCCCAGTGTGTTGTTCTGCTTCTGTGTGGAGAAGTGATTGGATTTTAATTGTGTCGTCGATTTGGGGGTTGCATAGGAGATATGGCCAGTGTGCAGCACACCGATCTCATAAACACGTTCAGGTGTATTTGGGAGATTTTTCAACCGAAGTGTACTAATGGGATTTTTTTTTAAGAGTAGGTGATGTTAGAGGGAACTAATAGAGAATTAAGTCAGCGGAAAAGAAGACAGGTCGTGTTTAATTTGCAACGTGCCCAACGTGGGCTGCCCTTGAAAGGCATCTGGGAGCGACAGTTGGTGCAAAATGCAGCAGCTTCCATGGTTTTACGCAGACCTCGGTCTGCTCATGTCAGGGGTGGGATTCCACCGGTGTTACTACTGGTTTGGTGAGAGTATGATTTCTGCATGCATGCACATTATACGCATGTGTGTAACTTTTCAAAAACAAACAAACAAACAAACAAAAACAAGAGCTACGCCACCTGGACAGCTGACGAGCACTGAGCACAAGAAAAACTCCTCTTTCCTTGCTTTTTCAACCTCAACTGAGGTTGAAAAAGCAGGAAATAAAGGGGAGCCAAGAGCCTGGGCAGGCCAGTGGGCCAAACAAATGACGAAAAGGTCATTGCACTGAACTGGTTCAGTGTCTGCTGCCCTTCAGGGCTACCAGTTCTATGGAACTGGGCCGAACCGATAGCATCCCATCCCTGGCACGCGTGTCACTTCTCCTGCGGGAGTTGCATCGGTTGCCGATTTGCTTCCAGGCGCAATTCAAGGTGCTGGTTTTCACCTTTAAAGCCCTTCTGGCTTGGGACCAGGTGATCTGAGGGACTGTCTCTTGTCGGCCACATCTACCCAACCCATCAGAGCAGGGAGGCAAGGAAAGTTGTGGGTCCCATCCCCGAGGGAGATATACCTGGTGGGACCCAGATGAAGGACCTTCTCCGTGGTGGCTCCCTCTCTCTGGAGCATCATTCCCTTAGAGACTAAAATGGCCGCCACTCTAACACTCTTCCTGAAGGCCATGAAGACCTGGTTTTGCCAGTGGGCCTGGAGAACCCAGAGCAGGATGGAGCCCATGAAATGGCAGATATGAGAGTGTGTTGTTGCCGTAGTGGTGGGGGTTATTATTTCATTATTTTTATTTCTTTTATATTGTGTTAGCCCAAAATCCAATGCAATCCTAAATTGCATTAGCAGAGGGATACAATCGAGATCAAAGGTGTTAAGTGTGGAGCATGGGTGCGAAGAATGGAGACGAGCCGGTGAAAACAGTGAACTTTAACTCTTTATTTACATGGTGTGACAGCTCAAACTGGATGGCTGCTATAGCCTTCCTTATATAGGCAACTTATTAACTATTCAACCAATGAAAACCTGGGAGCGCTAGCTCTGTTGACCAATGAGAACGGCTCGTTAATGGCCAATCAGACTCTCCTGAATGGACCAATCTGATCTCGCCATTTAACAGCCAATCAGAAGTGCAGGGCCAGAACCCTGCACTTGACTTCAAGCTCTAGATAACTTTATTACACATTTATTCATTCACAACACCCCTTCCCCCCGGGTTCCGTTTACGGGGTGCGGTCACGTAGTCCTTGAAGTAGGACAGTTGTTTTGTTATTCTTTTTGATTTTCGTTGTGCACCCGGTATTTGGCTGCACTCTTGTTGAGGTAGGGCGTTGTTTGGCGAAAGGGGTGTCTCTGATTCTGAGTTCACATTTTCGTTGTCACCAACATCTTCAGTATCACCCTGAGGTGAACTCACTCCCATCCCTGATTCCTGTTCTCGTGTTTCCGTTCTGCTATCGTTCCCTTCAAAAAGGTTTTCTGCTAATTGAAGTTCATCTTCCTCTGTATCTCCCCCCCCTCAGTTTGGTTATTAGGAGACTTGGAGATCCCTGACTGCAGCCTTGATCGTAGTTGATTGATATGGCGCTTCCATGGTCTATCATCACGGCATTGTACAAGGTATGATCTCGGGCCAGTTACACAGACCACAGTCGCTTCTACCCACAATGGATCGCCTGATAAATTTTTAGCGAACACCAAGTCGCCTACCTGGAAGGCACGGCATTGGCCGCTGGATCCGAGTGGTTTCTCCGGTTCGTACACTGGGTGTAACCGGTCGAGGTGGGAGCGGAGCTTTCGTCCCATTAGCAGCTCGGTGGGAGTTTTGTTGGTGACACTGTGCGGAGTGATATGCTGTAAAAAGAGGATTCAGTTTATCTTTTTTTCGATGTTGTCATAGTCCAGTTTCTGTAGCGTTTTCTTGACGAATTGTACCATGCGCTCGGCCCTTCCATTGGCCGCAGGATGCACAGGCGAAGTGAGCGCATGTCAAATACCGTGGTCCACCAGGTACTGTTCAAAGGACAGTACGGTAAATTGGGGCCCGTTGTCGGATACCAGAATGTCTGGTAATCCGTGGGTTGCAAACAGTCTTTCTAGTTTCTTAATGACTGCTTTGGCTGTTGTGTTCTTCATTCGGTGGATTTCGAGCCAGTTCAAGTAGGCGTCCACGGTTAATAAGAAGGTGTGGCCTTTGGTCGGCCCAGAAAAATCCAGATGGATACGGGACCAAGATCCCCGCAGTGTTTCCCATTCGGTTAGGATTGCCTTTGGTGGGTCGTTGCTTACTTCCTGGCATGTATGACAAGCTTTGACCCAAGTCTCGATTTGTTTGTCGATGCCTGGCCACCAAGCATAGCTTCATGCGAGGGCTTTCATGCGCACGATGCTGGGGTGGCCATCGTGCAGGGTTCTCAGTACTGCTTGTTGGAGTCGTTCTGGGATAACGACTCTATCGCCCCAGATGATGCAGCCCTTTTGAGAAAACAACTCTGTTTGTTGACTTTTGAATGGTGTGAAGTTGTCTGATACTTGGTCCAATGGCCATCCACGTTCCACCCAAGTGAGGACTCGTGCTAAGGTGGGATCGCGTTTTGTTTCTCTTGCGATGTCACGGGCGGTTAATGGCGGTGTACGAAGTGCCTCGATCTGTAACGTTGTCAATGTTGGCGCGGGATCGTCAATAGTCTCTGGAAGCGGTGCTCGGCTCAATGCGTCAGTGTGAGGAATGGCTTTCCTGGGGCGGTATTGCACCCAATAATTATAAGCAGCCAAGAATTCTGACCAGCGAGTCATTCTGGGAGATAATATATAGGAGGTTGGCTTATCCCCCGCTATTATTCCCAGCAAAAGTTTGTGGTCAGTCACTATAGTAAAAGCCCGGCCATACACATACTCATGAAATCTTTTGACAGCAGACACAATTGCAAGGGCTTCTTTATCAATCTGGCTATAATTTCGCTCAGTTTTTGAAAGCGTCTTTGAAAAATAGGCAACAGGGGCTTCACTATCGTTAGGCAATACATGGCTCAAAATGGTGCCCACTCCGAAAGGCGATGCATCACACGTGATAGTTAACGGCAAGGTCTCATTGTACTGCATTAGTACAGTGTCAGAAGTCAGTAGTTTTTTCACATTACGAAACGCCTGCTCTTCTCTATGACCCAATACCCAAATGGCTTTTTTGTCCAATAAACGATGTAGGGGTTCAGCGACAGTCACCTTGTGCGGCAGGAATACGTTATAAAAATTGATAAGGCCTAGAAACGCCTGGAGGTCGGCCTTATTCCGGGGTCTGGGAGTGTTTTTTATTGCTCTCAATTTGCTATCGGTAGGGTGAATGCCCTGACTGTCAATTAGGTACCCTAAAAATTCGACACGATCTGTACACAGCTTACACTTATTTTTCTTCACTTTAAGGCCTGCGTCTTTGAATTTCTGGAGAACCAATCTTAAACGATCCCGTAAAATTTTTGAAGTAGGGGCAGCAATTAACACATCGTCAAAGTAGGGGACAATGCCTTTAATCCCTTGTAATAGTCTTTCCATCAGGCTCTGAAAGTCTTTCCATCAGGCTCTGAAAGATCCCCGGGGCTACACTCACTCCGAATTGGAGCCTTGTACATTTAAAGGCACCTCTGTGCATCACGATTATCTGTGCCTGTGCCGTTTTTTCATCAACCGGCAGTTGCTGATATGCCTGAGCTAAGTCTAGTTTAGCAAAGACTTTTCCGCCCCCCCAGGGAATAGAGGAGGTGTTGCACCACCGGCACCGGATATGGGTTTTGCTGCAGGGCGTGGTTCAGGGTGACTCGGTAGTCCCCACAAATTCTAATCGAACCATCCGGCTTAATGGGTGTCACAATTGGGGTCTCCCAGGGAGAGTGATCAGTTGGCTCTAACACTCCCTGAGCTATTAACTTATCAAGCTGTTCATCGATTTTCGGCTTTAGGGCAAATGGAACTCGACGAAGCTTAAGGCAGATGGGAGCTATTTTTGGATTAAGGCTAAATGATATCAGGGTCCCCTTGTACTCGCCTAGCTTTTCTGCGAAGACGTCCCTGAATTCATGGATGAGGTCCTCCTCCCAGTCACTGCCGCCAATTCGGTTGATGCCTGCGACTTCAATGCCGAGTGGAGTGAACCATTGGAGGCCTAACAGGCTAGGCTGGTCCTTATCGATCACAATCAGGAGTAAGTACGCTGTGCGGTTTTTGAATGAGACCCGGACTTGACTGGATCCTATGACTGGAATCCTATTCCCCTGATAGTCTTTAAGTATGAGTCTTTAGGAACGGAGGTCTTGGCGCTAGATAGTAAGGATGAGTTGCTTGAGGGTCTTCCAGGAAACCATCGAGAGAGACGATCCCAAGTCGACTTCCATTTGGCAGGGCTGATTTTCGATGGCCACTTTAATTTGGATTTTCTTGGCATCCAAGGAAGAGGCGTGACCAATAGTGATAGTTTGGCGAGCCTCTTCTCGCTTCGTTGGGCGATTTTTGGTACGGTTTCTGGAGGAGTGGTTTACTGGTTCTCACCTTATAGCAGGGGTCTCCAACCTTGGCTCCTGGCTGTGGAATTCTGGGAGTTGAAGTCCGCCAGGCTTCCAGGAGCCAAGGTTGGAGACCCCTGCCTTATAGGATGGTTTCCTGTCGATTGGCGATAGTTAACCCCCTTCAAGGTCTGGCTGGGTCCTAGGAGGCTTCTACAGACCCGACCGATATGGCCTCATTTCCCGCACTCATGGCAGAGCGCGTCGCGGAATTTGCATTCGGACCGGGAATGGTTGGCCCCACAGCCAGCGCATGGGTGTTGGGACTTCGGGTAATGGTCCCAATTGGACCGCAGTCAATGGACCTCTTCTTCGTCGCTGTCTGACGACAAAGAGAGGTCCTTGTGGTGGGCCGTCAAAAGCTGTCCTTCTGACTTAGGTGAAATGTCACAAGTCGGTTGGTGTACCGGAGCGCGGTTGTGGCGCAGTTGGGCAGCCGACTTCCTGGTTGCTTCTGCTGCAGTAGCTTCAGCGATGGCATCGGCAAGGCTAATGTCTCCTTTCACCATCAGCTTGCTCTGCACGTTTAGCGCATCTAATCCCAGAACTATTCGGTCTCTCAAAGCCTCTTCCAGGTCAGCGAACCCGCAGAGGCCTCCCAAGTTTCAGAGGTCCACAATGAAATCGGCAATGCTCTGTCCTTTCCGCTGGTTTCTTTGGTAGAACTCGTGCCGTCTTACGAGCGTTGGTACAGTCGGTGCATAGTGTGCCCTTAGTAGGGGTTCGAGGACGTCCCAGTCCATAGCCTTCACTTCAGCCGGTTTTGCTAGTGCCTTGGCCATCTTGAATCCGGTCAGTCCGCAATGCGTTAGGAATACCGCCCGTTTCTTCCCGGTTGTGGCATCCTTCAAATTATTGGTTTCCAAGAACATTTGGAAACGATCCATGTAGGACACCCAGTCTTCTTGCGCTGGGTCGAATGGAGCGGGTAGTATGACGCCGCTGGACATGGTGCTGCCGGACATGGTGCCGCCGTTGTGCGTTTTCAGCCATGTGCTCGGTTATCTTTTTCGTTGTTCAGTCAGCTCTGACGTCTCCACATCCCACCCTCGTCGCCAGTGTTAAGTGTGGAGCATGGGTGCAAAGAATGGAGACGAGCCGGTGAAAACAGTGAACTTCAACTCTTTATTTACATTGTGTGACAGTTCAAACTGGATGGCTGCTATAGCCTTCCTTATATAGACAACTTATTAACTATTCAACCAATGAAAACCTGGGAGCGCTAGCTCCATTGACCAATGAGAACGGTTTGTTAACGGCCAATCAGACTCTCCTGAATGGACCAATCTGATCTCACCATTTAACTGCCAATCAGAAGTGCAGGGCCAGAACCCTGCACTTGACTTCAAGCTCTAGATAACTTTATTACACATTTATTCGTTCACAACAAAAGGAGGTACTAATACCACTCTATAAAGCCTTAGTAAGACCACACCTAGAGTACTGCATCCAGTTTTGGTCACCACATTATAAAAAAAGATGTTGAGACTCTAGAAAAAGTGCAGAGAAGAGCAACCAGGATGATGAGGGGACTGGAAGCTAAAACTTACAACAAACGGTTGCAGGAACTGGGCTTGGCTAGTCTAGTAAAGAGAAGGACCAGGGGAGACAGGAGAGCAGTGGTCCAATATTTGAGGGGCTGCCACAGAGAGGAGGAAGCTATTCTCTAAGGCACCCGAAAGCCAGACAAGGAAGAATGGATGGAAACTGAACAAGCAAAGATTCAACCTGGAAATAAGGAGAAATTTTCTGACAGTGAGAACAATCAACCCATGGAAAGCTCGCTCTAAGAAGTTGTGGAAGCTTCATCACTTGAGACTTTCAAGAAGAGATTGGACTGCCATTTGTCAGAAGTGGTGTAGGGTCTCCCACTTAGGCGGGGGGGGGTTGGACTAGATGACCTATAAGACCCCTTCCAACTCTGATTATCTGCTATTTGTTATCTGTGTTTTTATGTCTTTGTAAGCCACCTTGAGTTGTCCTGTGAGAGTGAGCGGCAATATATATGTTCTAAAGCAAGAAATAAAATGTTCGACTACAATTGAGTCCAAAATTCCTGCAGCTGCCCAAAAGACCCAGGCAATCCTAGGTTGCATTGATAAGAGCGATATCATCAGGGGTGGGTCTGTCAGGGTTCGGGAGACCATCCCCTAGCTAAGATTCTGTGCAGTTTGGAGAGCCCCCAAATCCCGCTCCTGGCTTGGGCCCCATCCATCCCTCCACTCCCAGGAGTCCCCCAATAGTCCATTTTGGGTGCAGGTAAGTGCAGGGTGAGTGCAGAAGCTCAGTGAGGGTGATAAATGGACCACCCAAAAGTTTGGGAAGTCCAGAAATGGGTCTGTTTCCGGCTTCCAGAGAGCCTCCGGAGTCCGGGGAGGCCATTTTCACCCTCCCAGAGGCCTGCGGAAAACCTCCGGAACCCAGGGAAAGTGAAAACGCACACACGTGCCGCCGTGGTGCAGGAGGCCAACTAGGCCACGCCCAACCTGGCAGAGAACCCCTTGCTGAATTTTTTTTTTTAATAAATAAATTTTATTCATTTTACAATTAAAACAAACCAACGACACATACACAAATCAAAGAAAAAGAAAAAGAAAAAAAGAAAGAAAGGAAAATGGACAGAAAGAATAGAAAGCAATTTAAAAAAATTTAAACTTTTTAAAGCTCACCCCTGATGAGCACCAAGTTTACAGGAAGGGTGAATACTGCTTTATAATGCCTTTCGTAAGAGGACGCTTGGAATACGGACCGTCTCTGATTTACAAGCACAACTTAATCCAAAATTTATGTTGCCGTGCAAAACGTTTGTTAGGTGAGTTTTGCTCCATTTTATGACCTTTCTTTTAAGAGATGATTCAGGGCTTTGGGCAATTCCTATTGAGGGCTCTACCTGGAGTAGATCTTTGTTATGTAAAATAGGCTGGCCCAAGTAGAGGAATGGCCCGTTAGCAAAGGGGTGTGGGTGTGTGGGTGTGTTTCTGCCTCTTTCTACTTTTCTTTTTAGGGGAAATATTTTGCCTTTTTAAAAATATAACAGATAATAGATAATCAGAGTTGGAAGGGACCTTGTAGATCATCTAGTCCAACCCCCTCCCCCCACTCAAGCAGGAGACCTTACACCATTTCTGACACAGGGATATCCAATCTCTTCTCGAAAGAGATTGGACTTTCTAGCCACTGTTGTTAAGTGAATCACTGCAACGTTTAAGTTAGTCGAACGGTTGTTACATGAATCTGCTCCCCCCCATTTTGACTTGGCTTGTTGGACAGTTGCCAAAGGCAATCACATGACACACACACACACACACACACACACACGTGATGCTGTGACCATCATAAATATGAGTCAGTTGCCAAGCGTCCGAATTTTGATCATGTGACCCTGGTGATGCTGCAATGGGTCATAAGTGTGAAAAAATGGTCATAAGTCCACTGTTTTCAGTTCAAACTTGGAAAGGTCACTAACTGAACTGTTGCAAGTCGAGGACTCACCTGAGACTTTCATCACTTGAGACTTTCAAAAAGATACTGGGTTGCCCTCTGTCAGAAATGGTGTAGGGTCTCTCGCTTGGGCAGGGGGTTGGACTAGATGACCTACAAGTTCCCTTCCCTTAATTCTGATTATCTGTTCTGTTATCTGAGGACTACCTGTAGAACTGAATTCTCTGATGTCCAAATCTGGTCACTATGGTTAATTTAAGCCCCATGAACAGAACAAACAGAAGATTAGAATAGAATAGAATAGAATAGAATAGAATAGAATAGAATAGAATAGAATAGGATAGGATAGGATAGCATAGCATAGCATAGCATAGAATAGAATAGAATAGAATAGAATAGAATAGAATAAGAATAAGAATAAGAATAAGAATAGAATAGAATAGAATAGAATAGAATAGAATAAGAATAGAATAGAATAAGAATAGAATAAGAATAGAATAGAATAGAATAGAATAGAATAGAATAGAATAAGAATAAGAATAGAATAGAATAGAATAGAATAAGAATAAGAATAGAATAAGAATAGGGTAGGGTAGGGTAGGATAGGATAGGATAGGATAAGAATAGAATAGAATAGAATAGAATAGAATAGAATAGAATAGAATAGAATAGAATAGAATAGAATAGAATAGAATAGAATAGAATAAGAATAAGAATAAGAATAGGATAGGATAGGATAGGATAAGAATAGAATAGAATAGAATAGAATAGAATAGAATAGAATAGAATAGAATAGAATAGAATAGAATAGAATAGAATAGAATAAGAATAGAATAGAATAAGACTAGAATAAGAATAGAATAGAATAGAATAAGAATAGAATAGAATAGAATAGAATAGAATAGAATAGAATAGAATAGAATAGAATTCTTTATTGGCCAAGTGTGGTTGGACCCACAAGGAATTTGTCTTTGGTGCAAATGCTCTCAGTGTCCATAAAAGAAAAGATACATTCGTCAAGAGTCAAGAATCATCAGGTCCAAAACAATGATAGTCATAGGATACAAATAAACAGTCAATATAAATTGCAAGGATACAAGCGACAAAGTTACAGATGCAGTCAGGGGAGGGATGATCAGGAGTGATGAGAAGATTAATAGTAATAGTAGTGCAGATTTTGTAAATAGTTGGACATTGTTGAGAGAATTATTTGTTTAGCAGAGTGATGGCGTTCGGGGGGAAAAACTCCCCTTGTGTCCAGTTGTTCTGGTGTGCAGGGCTCTATAGCATCATTTTGAGGATGGGAGCTGAAACAATTTATGTCCAGGATGTGAGGGGCCTGTAGATATTTTCACAGCCTCTTTTGGACTCGTGCAGTCAGTATGCACGTCCTCCATGGAAGGCAGCTTGGTAGCCATCATTGGGTTTTTCTGCAGTCCTAGTTACTCTCTGGAGTCTGTGTCTGTCTTGTTGGGTTGCAGAGCCAAACCAGGCAGTTCTAGAAGTTCTAGAGGAATGTGGTTGATGATCATGAAAGAAACCCGGGTCATAGGAGAAGTTTTGCTGGCAAAGGTAAACAACACCTTGCAACCACACTGCTGGGAAGGGGGTTCCTTTCCTGCTAGTGGGTTTTTTTTAATATCCCAGATCCCAGATCCCATCTCCTGAACCAGTCTCATCTGCATGTTTTGCAAATTGGTTTCTTGTTATGCAAATCAAGCACATTTACAAGAAGCTTCCACTTAATTGTGTTGTGTTTGTTTGCTTCTAGCAAGTGTGCCTCAATGCTGAGAAACAGTAATGCTTTGCAAGTGAAGTGATGCTACCACCTGGAAAATATGGTTTCATTGGGTATGAGAGCCTCAGAAGGCATTCCCGCCCGTCCTTGTTTGCCCTGAGGGGGTGCTGGCTGGGGAATTCTGGGAATTGATGACTAGGCTGATCAATAAACATATTTTTGACTGTCCAGTGATAGTCTGATATGTTCATTTCTGGCTTGGAACAAACCAGGAGGAGGTAAAAACAGAACAGAACACAAAGAATAGAGAATGGAATGGAGAAAAAGAGAAGAGAATTAAGGATAAGATAGGATAAGATGGGGAGGATAGGGGAAGGGAGGAGAGAGGAGAAGAGAATTAAGGAAAAGACAGGATAGGGGAGAGGAAAAGAGGAGAGAAGAGGAAAGGAAAGGGAAGAGAGAAGAGAATGAAGGATAAGATAGGATGGTGAGAATAGGAAAAGGGAAGGGAGAAGAGAGGAGGGGAGGGAAGGGAAAGGAAAGGAAGGGAAGGAAGGGAAGAGAATTAAGGATAAGACAGGATAAGATGGGATAAGATGGGGAGGATAGGGGAAGGGAGGAGAGAGGAGAAGAGAATTAAGGAAAAGACAGGATAGGGGAGAGGAAAAGAGGAGAGAAGAGGAAAGGGAAGGGAAGAGAGAAGAGAATGAAGGATAAGATAGGATGGTGAGGATAGGAAAAGGGGGAGGAGAAGAGAGGAGGGAAGGGAAGGGAAGAGAATGAAGGATAAGATAGCATAAGAAAGGAAAGGGAAGAGAGAAGAGAATGAAGGATAAGATAGGATGGTGAGGATAGGAAAAGGGGGAGGAGAAGAGAGGAGGGAAGGGAAGGGAAGAGAATGAAGGATAAGATAGCATAAGAAAGGGAAGGGGAGGAGAGGAGAGAGGATGGGTGGATGATAGATCTGATAGAAAAGAATACAGGATAGAGGACAGAGAATGGGCTGCACTGGACTGGAAGAGAATGGATAGGACAGGACAGGGCAAACTGGACTATGATGATGATATAATACATAAAGTAAAAGAAAAGATGCACTTATGAAACATCTGTGTTACGATTGGGGAGCATTATGGAAAACTTGGCTGGCTTGAGAACAACCACAAACCTTGAGTCTGAACTGGGTGTCACCTTTGGGCATGGTGATGACCAACCGGTCTCGCTGTTCGCTTGGCTACTCCTCAGTGTTCCTGGGCCACTGCCATCACCGTTTGGGTGAGAGCCAACACCTCGGCAAGCCCTATAAACAGATCCTGCTTCGAAATGCCATCAGCCGATGCGGTTTGAATAGGGGGCAGGGGAACCTCAACGCGAGTTTCAGCACCCATCCATTTTTTTTTTCAAAGCACCAGGTGTCAAGAGACAGGGACAAACATGTTTTTTTATCCACCACTGTTAAGTTTGCAAAATGCTACAGGAACGATTATTTATGCTTGATTTACAAGCTGGGTGTGGGGGAAAAACCACAGTTGTTGGGGTGATACTAATAGCTGGGGGGGGGGGGAATTTTCGTGAAGTCTGTGAAACCGTCTTAAGCACCTTGATTCCTGCAAAGAAGTGAAAACACGCTATAGTTTTTCCTGGAATTGGGCCTGTCCAATGTAATAAAAAGAAAAGAGGGATGAAGGGTGACATGATACCAGTCTTTCAATATTTCAAGGGCTGCAGGGGCTTCCTTCGCTCCCTCCCTCCTTCCTTTCTTTCCTTCCTTGCTTTCTTCCTTCCCCTTCCCCTTCCCCTTCCTTCCTTCCATACCTCTTCCTTCCTTCCTTCCTTTCTTTCTTCCTTCCTTCCTTCCTTCCTTCCTTCCTTCCTTGCTTTCTTCCTTCTCTCCCTCTAAATGGAACCATCGTAATTCTTTTTCACCCCTGTTGCTTCTCCAAACTCTCTTGCTTCCAAATCTGGCCCCTCATTGGCCTGTGAAAAGTAGACCAAACTTGCCAAGAAACTAGACCTTGGTAAGGCCACACTTAGAATCCTGCATCCAGTTTTGGTCGCCACGATGTCAGAATAATGTCGAGGCTCTAGAAAGAGTGCAGAGAAGAGCAACCAAGGGGATTAAGGGACTGTAGGGTAAAACATATGAAGAATGGTTGCAGGAATTGGGTAGGTCTACTCCAATGAAAAGAAGGACAAGGGGAGACATGACAGCAGTCTTCCAATATTTGAGGGGCCACCCCAAAGAAGAGGGAGTCAAGCCATTCTCCAAAGCACCAGATGGGAGGACAAGAAGCAATGGATGGAAACTAATCAAGGAGGGAAGCAACTTGGAATTAAAGGAGAAAACTTCCTAACAGGGAGGACAATTAACCAGTGGAACTGCTTGCCACCAGAAGTTTTGTGCACGCTCCATCACTGGAAACTTTTAAGAAGAGACTGGACAGTCACTTGGCTGGTATGGTGTAGGGCCTCCTGCCTGAGCAGGGAGGGTTGGACTAGAAGACCTCCCAGGTCCCTTCCAACTCTGTCATTCTCTTGTTCCAGGTGTTGTCCTTTTGATTCGGCCCCAGGGGCCTCCCCTCCGCAAGGCCCTGCATCCCAATCACCCACGACGGTGGAGTAAAACACTCAAGGGGAAGCCTGCTTTCCCTTCGGTGTTGTAACATTCCTCCCTCTGCTCCCCCTCACCTGGGGAATGAAACGGAGAGGAGGGGAGGGAGAGAGGAGCCAAGTGGTTGTCAGGGAAAGACAGGAGTGATCCCTCAAGCCATCCTTCTTGATGCATCCCCCTGGAGGGAGATGATGGCGTCTGCGAACGTCAGCACAGCATCGATTGGGGTGGCAATGGAATCCAAAAGGGGCTTGGTCACGCCTCTCAACCCCACCACGAAGGAATAAATCAGCTCCCAGCTGCAGGGGAGTCGATGGACTGACAGATTTCTTTCTCTGAGCTTCCAGACAGTCGTATAAACAAAAAGAGAAGGGATCCTCTCCAACCAGAGATGACCGAGTCGGTAATCAGCGTCAGGACATTTCTTGGGAAAACAGCAAGCTCTCAGCCAAAACACTGTAGGGATTTAGCATCCACCCCTCTCCTAGAATAAATGAAATATTCTAGGAAATATTAGAGAGATTCAACCTGGAAATAAGGATAAACTTTCTGGCAGGGAGAACAATCCACCCGTGGAACAGAAGTTGCCCTTGGGAAGTTGTGGGAGCTTCATCATTGGAGACTTTCAAGAAGAGATTGGGCTGCTATCTGTCAGAAATGGTGTAGGGTCTCCCACTTGGGGGGGGGGGTTGGACTAGGTGACCTTTAAGGTCCCTTCCAAGTCTGATTATCTATTATCTGTTATGTTAAAAAAAAAAAAAAGTAAAGGCAGAATATTTCCCCTAAAAAGAAAAATAGAAACTCAAAGAGGCAGAAACACACACACAGACACACACCACCTTTGCTAATGGGCCATGACTCTGGTTTGGGCCAGCCTATTTTATATAACAAAGATCTACTCCAGACAGAGCTGCAATAGGAAAGCTTTTCATGACATCATCACCCAACAAAGCTCAACCAAACCTAGGACTCCGGACAGCCTATAGAGTTGCCCCCGCACGGCCCCATGGGAGTCTGACAACCAATCAGAATGCAGGCTCCAATTCAAATCCCAACAGAGGGTATATAACTAAGGGACTCTCAGCATCTTGCCCTTTTTTTCCTTCTTTTCCTTCACCCAACATCTTGAAGCGTGCGATCGTCCTTTTCACTTTTGGAGCTCCAAGCCACGTCGTCCTGTCCACCATTAAACCATCTTCCTAAACAGCCTCCAGGTTTCCAGTGTCTTTTTCCCCCATTTGGAACTGAACCCAGGAGGATGTTTCTTCCAACAACACCGTGCTCATGCATCAGATAGGCTGATGGATGATGACGGACGGTGCCATCGGAGAGGCTCCGAAATTTATTGGCCCCACATCTTCACCACTGCAAAGAAAGAGGGAGACTTCTTCGCGGCTCATCCCTGGGCCTTGAAGGAGCCAGGAAATCTAGTGTGGGGATGTCACAATACAGCATCCTCTGTGTGTGTGTGTGTGTGTGTGTGTCACAATCTTGCAGCAGCAGCAGCTGCAACATAGCCCCCACGGCCGGGACTGTAAAATTAAATTTAAAATATTGGATCAACTGAAAAAAAAGTGGCCAACGTTTTGCACAAATGGAGCCCTTGGTGTTCCCTGAGTTTGGCTGGGTTTTTTGTTTTTTTTTTCCAAACATTTCATGAGCCAGCTAGGTAACATCATCAATGTTGGAAAGGAGGAGGGTTTGCAGAGAAGAGGAGGAAGAGGAGGAGGAGGAAGAGGAGGAAGAGAAGGAGAAGAATTTGGGGGTCCTTCTTGCAGACGTTTCTTGACCCAGCTAGGTATCATCAGCAGTACTAGAAGGGAGTGGGGTTTGTGGAGAGGAGGAGGAGGAGGAGGAGGAGGAGGAGGAGGAGGAAGACAATGACTAAGGAGTCCTTGATTCTCTCTGAGGTTGGTGGTTTTCTTGTAGACATTTCATTACCAACTTTATGTAACATCATCATTGCTAGAAGGGAATGGGGTTTGCAGAGAGGAGGAGGAGGGAGGAGGAGGAGGGAGGAGGTGGAGAAGGAGAAGGGGGATTGGAGGATCATGAGTTTTCTCTGAGTTTGGTTGTTTTCTTGCAGACCCAACTAGTTAACATCATCAGTGCTAGAAGGGCGTGGGAGGAGGAGGAGGGAGAACTGTAGGGTCCCTGGTGCTCTCTGAGCTTGGTGGTTTTCTTGCAGACGTTTCATGACCCAACTAGGTAACATAATCACTGCTAGAAAGGAGGAGGAGAGGAGGAGGAGGAGGAGGAGGAGAACTGTGGGGTCCTTGGTGCTCTCTGCTTGGTGGTTTTCTTGCAGACGTTTCATGACCCAACTAGGTAACATAATCACTGCTAGAAAGGAGGAGGAGAGGAGGAGGAGGAGGAGGAGGAGGAGGAGGAGGAGGAGGAGGAGGAGGAGGAGGAGGAGGAGGAGGAGGAGAACTGTGGGGTCCTTGGTGCTCTCTGCTTGGTGGTTTTCTTGCAAATGTTTCATGACCCAACTAGGTAACATAATCACTGCTAGAAGGGAGGAGGAGGAGGAGGAGGAGGAGGAGGAGGAGGAGGAGGAGGAGGAGGAGGAGGAGGAGGAGGAGGAGGAGGAGGAGGAGGAGGAGGAGGAGGAGGAAAAAACTGTGGGGTCCTTGGTGCTCTCTGAGCTTGGTGGTTTTCTTGCAGACGTTTTATGACCCAACTAGGTAACATAATCACTGCTAGAAGGGAGGAGGAGGAACAGGAGCAGGAGGAGAAGGAAAAAAACTGTGGGGTCCTTGGTGCTACCTGAGCTTGGTGGTTTTCTTGCAAATGTTTCTTGACCCAGCTAGCTGCCAGAGATCCCCCTGAGCTCCCAATCCTCTCTTCTATTGCTATTTTACACGATGCCCAGATTTTGCCACCTTTCAGACTTAGTAGAACCTGGACAACTTCAACGGACAACTCCGAAGGGTGGAGCATCACTGGGGTCCTCCCACCAGCACATGCCAAAGGTTGCACTCTTTCGAGAGAAACCTGTGCCATTTTGCAAGGGCTCGTCTATCCCGTCCTAAGTGTGCTCGAGAAAGCCCGCCCGGGAAACGAGATTGCCAAATAGATTTCGTTGTCACACTTGCCCAAAATACCTTTGTTCCAGAAATGACATCTCCTTTGGCTTCTCTCCCCTCACCCAAATTAATTGCACACTGGATTTGATTTCCTGTTACACCATACCCAAGCAACGCTCTGGGAAATGCTTTTTTTAAAAAAGAAAAGAAAAAAGAAAGAAAGGAAATCTTTTGCAAGTAACATTTGGCTTCCCTTTCTCGAGTTCGCGCCCTGATGCGGGAGGCCTGCCTTTAGCATGGCATCGCGCGAGGCAGAAGTGGCACCTCCTCAGTCACACTCCACATGTGTAAGTAGGTTTATGGGGTGAAGTGTGTGGGCATCCGGTGCCACCCCCGGCCCATCAGCTCGTGGGTAGAAGCTTTCCTTCCTTCGCTGGTTGGTCTCGGAAACTTCACGATATTAAAAGAAAGCCTATTGCAGGTAGTGCTCGGATTACGTCCAGAGACGAGACTAACTTTTCTGTTGCTAAGCGAAGCCATTTTATGACCTTCCTTCCATCCATCCAGCAAGATGGGGCCGACCTGTTTTCCCCAAACACCTGAAGGCAGGACAAGAAGCAATGGATGGAAACTGTTAAGGATACACACCCTAGCTGAACATGCAACGGCAGTCTAGCAGGCAGGCAAAGGATGTGAGATAAACGTTGTTGTAGTTTACACTCAGACCGTGACTGGCCTAGCTTGTTAGGCCTTCAATGGTTCGCCCCACTCGGGATCGAGATAGCCGGCATTCACCAAACCACAAACAATGACTGGGAGGAGGCCATCATCCAGGAATTCCAGGACGTTTTCGCAGACAAACTAGGCGAGTACAAGGGGACCCCGATATCATTTAACCTTAACCCTGAAGTAGCCCCCATCCGCCTTAAGCCTCGTCGAGTCCCTTTTGCCCTTAAACCAAAGATTGATGAGCAGCTTGATAAGTTAATAGCCCAGGGTGTTTTAGAACCAACAGACCACGCTCGTTGGGAAACCCTAATTGTAACACCCATCAAACCGGATGGATCGTTAAGGATTTGTGGGGACTACCGGGCTACCCTTAATCATGCCCTTCAACAGAACGCTTACCCGGTGCCGGTGGCACAACACCTTCTCCATTCCCTGGGGGGCGGAAAAGTCTTCACTAAATTGGATTTAGCACAGGCATACCAACAACTGCCTGTAGATTAAAAAAACCGCAGAGGCACAGACGATCGTCATGCACTGAGGCGCCTTTAAGTGCAACCAACTCCAATTCGGAGTGAGTGTAGCCCCAGGGATTTTTCAAAGTCTGATGGAGAGACTCTTGCAAAGGATCAAGGGGGTCGTGCCATACTTTGATGACGTTTTAATTGCTGCCCCGAATAGAGAAATACTAGAAAACCATCTTAAAATGGTTCTCCAGAAATTTAAAGACTATGGCCTTAAAGTTAAAAAAAATAAATGTCAACTGTGTACAGATAAAATAGAGTTCCTGGGGTAAATAATCAATACACAAGGCATTCACCCCACTAATAGCAAACTAAGGGCAATCAAAAATGCCCCAAGACCCCTTCCTAATTGGGAGTTGTATTATCAAGCTGCAAACTTAATGTGGGTTAAAGAATGGATAACGTTAAGAAAGACTAGATTGTTGACATTAGAAGGTCATGATTTATTATTGGGTTGGCATGCTTTTTTATGGTATTAGGGAACTAAATCACAGGGTTATTTTAGAAGGCATTATATACGGGAATCATTATGGTTGAATTGGGAGAAAATTAAGAAACAATGTTATTTGAAAATCCCAGTTTGGTTATCAACTATTGAAGCTTTTTCATATCCTATAACCTATAAGAAGGAACAAACAGTTAGATATGGGGAAATACTGGAGGAAAAGGGTGAACTTAAAACGATGCAAAATTTAGAAGAACAAGGTATAAAGATGAATTGGTTTTCATATGCGCAAATACATGCAAGGTATCTTAAAGACTCTAAAATAGAAGGATTTTATGATAAACTGACTGATTTAGATAGGATTTTGACAGGTACTGATGAAAAAGTGATTAAAAAACTATATAGTTATTTGTTGGAAATTAAATTAGAGGAAGAACAAGTTAAAGAAACAATGATTGCTTGAGGGAAGAATTTTGGATATGGGATTGATTTAGAGATATGGCAAAAATTGTGGTCACAAAATTATAAAATGACAATGTCAACAGCATATAAAGAAAATTTGTATAAGATGTTTCACAGGTGTCACTTTCCCCCGACAAGAATAGCAAGAATGTTCAAGAATAAATCTGAAAAGTGCTGGAAATGTCATTAGATACCTGGCTCATATTACCATATGTGGTGGACTTGTGAGGAAGCCAGGAAATACTGGACTAGAATTCGCATATGGCTGGAAAAAATGACAAAGAAACACATAGATTTGAAACCAGAGATTTTTTTTATTGGGAATCTTACCTGATATATATAATAAAAACTTAAAGTATTTGATTGTAAATGTATTAACAGCGGCTAGGATTGTATTTGCTAAACATTGGAAGAGTGAGAAAATACCATTAGAGGAAGAAATTATTAAGAAAATATTGGAATGTGCTGAAATGAGTAGATTGACATTTGAAATTAGAGAACAAGAAGATAAAGAATTTTATGAAGTTTGGGATCTCTTTTATCAATGGTTAGATAATACAATATAATAATAGAATAGAAATCTAGGAAATAATGAATATATAATTTTTCTTGGTTTTGATAACATTTTTAGAATATTTTATTAAGATAGATTTGGTATGATTCTATGATCTGTTATAAAATAATTTAACCCAATTATAGTTATCTCGCTTAAGTATGAATTAGTAAAATTATAGTCAAATGATTGTTCAATAATGATATTAGGATACTTAACTGGTGATTGATAATGTGAGTTATTATGTAATATAATTATTTCGATGACTATGAAATGGATGCACAAAAAGGAGTGGTAAACCAACTGATACACTGTAAATTTATGAAGACTGATGATTTTTTTATGTTTTGTCTTATGTTTTATGTGTTTTTTTTTTGTCATTAAAATCAATAAAACTTTTATCAAAAAAAAACAAAAATGCCCCAAGACCCAGAAATAGGACTGATCTCCAAGCTTTCCTGGGGCTCATTAACTTTTACAACATCTTCTTGCCCCAGAAAGTGATCGTAGCTGAGCCCCTACATAGACTTCTCGACAAAAAAGCAACCTGGGTCTGGGGACACCGCGAGGAGCACGCATTCTGACAAGTGAAAAACTTACTAACCTCAGATGCTGTTTTAATGCAGTATAACGAGACTCTACCTTTAACAATTACATGTGACGCGTCACCGTTTGGAGTAGGAGCCATTTTGAGTCATGTGTTACCAAATGGTAGTGAGGCCCCTATTGCCTATTTTTCAAGGACCCTATCAAAGGCTGAACGTAACTATAGCCAGATCGACAAAGAGGCTCTTGCTGTTGTATCTGCTGTGAAACAGTTTCATGAATATGTGTATGGACGAGGTTTTACTATTGTTACAGACCACAAACCTTTGCTAGGGATTATAGTGGGAGACAAGCCAACCCCCTATATATTGTCACCTAGAATGACTCACTGGTCGGAGTTTTTAGCTGCGTACAACTATAAATTACAACACCGCCCGGGGAAAGCCATTCCCCACGCTGATGCATTGAGCCATGCCCCACTTCCGGAAACTGTCGATGACCCAGCTCCAACCCTTACGACACTTCAGATTGAAATGCTACATTCACCACTGCTAATAGCGAGAGACATTGCAATCGAAACAAAACGAGATCCTGTCTTGGCATGAGTTCTTAGCTGGGTTGAACGAGGATGGCCAATAGAACAAACCCCTGATGACTTCACCCCTTTCAGAAACCAGCAAACAGAACTTTTTTCGCAAAAAGGCTGCATCCTATGGGGAGATAGAGTCGTCATCCCAGAGCAGTTACAACGAGCAGTATTGAAAACATTGCATGACGGTCACCCCGGCATCATGCGTATGAAAGCACTCGCACAAAGCTATGCATGGTGGCCGGGCATCGACAAACGGATTGAAGCCTGGGTAAAGACTTGTTTAAAGTGCCAAGAAGTCAGCATTGCCCCACCTAGAGCAACTCCAACAGAATGGGAAACCCCCCGGGGGCCGTGGTCCCGCATCCACGTTGATTTTGCGGGACCTACTAAAGGACATATGTTCTTCCTAACAGTGGATGCCTATTCCAACTGGCTTGAGATCCACGAAATGAAGAATACTACAACAGAGTCCGTCATCCGAAAATTGAACAGGCTATTCGCAACGCACAGGCTGCCAGACGTTCTGGTCTCCGACAACGGACCCCAGTTCACTGCCCTGGTGTTTGAACAATACTTAGCAGATCGGGGCATCCACCATGCGCTAACTTCGCCAGTTCACCCTGCGGCTAACGGCAGGGCCGAGCGCATGGTACAATTTGTCAAAAAACTCTCCACAAAATGGACTATGGGGACATTGACGACAAAATAAACAGAATACTCCTACTCCAACACATCACTCTGCACAGCATTACCAACAAGACCCCAGCTGAACTGTTGATGGGACGCAAGCTCCGTTCCCACTTCGACTGGCTTCAGAGAAACTATGAGCCAGAGAAACCCTGTGGATCTACCGGAAAATGCCGCGAGTTCAAGGTAGGCGACTTAGTTTTCACCAAAAACCTCTCCAGTGAACATTATGGGTCGAAGCAACTGTAATTCAAACCACCGGGCCCAGATCGTACCATGTGCAAACCTGCGATGGAAAAATATGGAAACGCCTTATAGGTCAGCTTTGCTCTAGGCTACAACCCAGTTCCTGCGACTCCTGTGACTCCCAAACTGAGAGGGGAGGGGATGTCGAAGAAACTGAATTCGAAATGGTGGAAAGCAGAAGCGAAGGAAGTCAGCAATCAGGCGCGATAAATGAAGAAGAATCAGGGAGGGGACTCTCCTCGTTACAGAGGAATACCTCAACAGAGGTGAGCCCACAAAGATCGGAGGACAACAATGACAGCATTAGTGGCACCGAGTCGTCCAGTGAGGATGCGGAACCGCCTGTACCAGATATGTCCAAAAACGTCCCACCAAAACCGGACGGCAGACAGGAACTGGTGGGACAGTGCAAATCCAATAGACAGTTAAAACAACCAACATATCTTAGGGATTACATCACCGCACCCCTCAAACGGAACCTGGGGGGAAGGGGTGTTATGAACCAATAAAAGCGCTTAAATAAAGTTTAACAAACCTTAAGAAAAAGCAGGGTTCTAATCCTGCTCTTCTGATTGGCCAATAATAGCAATATTGGATTGGTCCGTTCTGGGGAATCTGATTGGCTGTTAACGAGCCACTCTCATTGGTTCAAGGGTTTAATACTTCCAAGTTTCTCATTGGCTAATGGATCAGCAGCCTGCCTTATAAAAGGGCTACTGCTGCCCAAGGGTTTTTGCTCTGTTCAGAATGTTTAATAAAGAATTGAAGTTCACTGTTCACTGCCTCGTCTCCGTTTCTTGCACCCATGCGCAGAACTTAACAATATGCCCCAAACGTCTGTGTAACAAATGTATGCACTCATTATGAGGTTTAACATTATTATAAACTGTGTTAGCTACCTCTGAATTATCATTTAACACATACAATTCACCTTTTAAAGTTGCAGTCACTTTTTTACCTTCTTTTTCAATTATGCAATTGTCTCCCCTAAAGGTCATTACATAACCTAGTTTAACCAAAACTTTAACTGAAAGCAAATTTATGCAAGAACAATATGATATACCTTCACCTTTAGCTTTCAGTTTCCATCCATTAGCTAACGATATCTGCTGTGAATTCATGGACATCTTAATAAATCTTTTCTTATCTTTCGTTATGCAATGTGATGCTCCACTATCTGCAACCCATAAATTACTATTCACAGTTTCGTTGCTATACATGGCTAACTCTATGCACTTTTCATTCTTTTGATGCCTTTTATCTTTCTGGCTGGCATTTTGGCTGTTTGCTTTCTTGCAGAATCTAGCCAAATGTCCTTTTCCTCCACAATTAAAACATTTTCTAATTGTATAAGCTGACGAAGATATTTTCTCTTCTTCACATTGTGGTTTTTCCCTTCTGAGTTGATCCCTTTCAAGCCTTCTCCTGGCTTCTTCAATTAATCTGCCAGTAATGTCAGTTAATGTGAGGTTATCTTTTGGCAGAACCTCAAGTGAAGTTATGTAGTCATCGTAGCTTTTATCTAAAGAAGATAAAAGTATATAAACTTGGTGTAGTTCTGTGAAGATAAGTTCTTTTTCATGCAGTTCCTGAAAAACTCTCTTCATTGTATTTATATGACTCAGCATATCTCCATTTTTTTGAAGATGTGTTCTGAACAGTTTCCGTGTAAGATTTATATGTGCTCCTACACTGTCTCAAACATAAATCTTCTTTAAATTCTCCCAACTTTTCGCAGCTGTTTCTTCTCCTCGTATATGTACAAACTGCTCATCAGAGAGTGTCAGTCCTATTATACAGAGAGCTTGCTCATTCTTCAGTTGATATTCTTGTATTTTCTGGGCATCATCCTCATCCTCTGGATCCCATGCATCTACTTCTGGTGGATTTTGAATTGTACTCCACAAACCTTCTCTGCGTAGAAGTAGGCTGCATTTCATAGACCATGAAACATAGTTTGTTCCATCCAGTTTGGATATTAGAGACAAACTTTGTAAATTGACTTGTGCCATCTTTTTCTGGATATTAAACTATAATTAATAAAAACACAGCTGTCTGTTTACAGTATTGTGTAACTACACAAACTCTCACTTTAATATAAGTCTGTTATATCCTGGTTAGTCTGACTGTGCACCTGGGCCCATAACCAGTGTTAGAGATACACACCCTAGCAGAACGTGCAACAGCAGTCTAACAGGTAGGCAAATGATGTGAGATAAACATTGTTGTAGTTTACACTCAGTAAGACAGATACACTGTGCTAGTTAAATAGTTTTTTATTCCAGCAAGAGTTTTAGCATAGTCAAAACAGTCCATATGTCATAAACTAGTTCAGTCCATCCAGGGATTAATCAGTTGCAAAGTCCAGTGTTGAAAATAGAGGTCAGTAAACTTACATATAATCAGTTCAGCAATATATCTCTTTTGCAGTCAGAGATATGAAGAAAATCAAACCCTTTTTCTTCCTTTCAGCAACAGCAGGGAAACACACGCAGTTATCACCATCAATCCACCATTGTCAGCTACTACAGTAAAAGCCAGCTAACAGTGAGCTCTCTTGCTCCCTCTTACGGTGATTTTACAGCCGCACCCAAAATACATGTTTTGCAGTTAAAGTGATACATACACTTAAACTCACTAACATAGTTTATATATTATTTTTACCCAAACTAAGTTAGGTAACCAATGTTATCCCTAACAGAAACAAATCAAGGAGAGAACCAGTCTGGAACTAAGGAGGAATTTCCTAACAGGGAGGACAATTATCCAGTGGAACTGCTTGCCACCAGGAGTTGCTTCTTTCCATCCATCCTTCCATCCAACCAAATTTCTCTCTCTCTCTTTTTCCCCTTCCTTCTTCCTCTCTTCCCTCCATGCCTCTTCCTTCCTTCCTTCCCCTCTCTCTTCCTTCCTTCTTCCTTCCTTCCATACTTCTTCCTTCCTTGCTTGCTTTTTTCCTTCCTCTTCCTTCCTCCTTTCTCCCCTTCCTTCCTTCCTTTCTCCCTCCTTCCCTCTTCCTTCCTTCTTCCTTCCTTCCAAGCTTCTTCCTTCCTTCCCTCCCTCCCTCTTTCCCTCCTTCCTTTCCTTCCTTCCTTGCATTCTTTCTTCTCTCCCTCTTCCCTCCCCCTTCCTTCCTTCCATGCTTCTTCCTTCCTTGGTTGCTTCCTTCCTCTTTCTTCCTTCTTTCTCCCCTTCCTTCCTTTCTCCCTCCTTCCCTCTTCCTTCCTTCTTCCTTCCTTCCATGCTTCTTCCTTCCTTCCCCCTCCCTCTTTCCCTCCTTCCTTTCGTTCCTTCCTTGTTTTCTTCCTTCTCTCCCTCTTCCTTCCTTCCTTGCTTCCTTCTTTCTCCCCTTCCTTCCTTCCTCCCTCCTTCCCTCTTCCTTCCTTCCTCCTTCTTTCCATGCTTCTTCCTTCCTTCCCTCCCTCCCTCTTTCTCTCCTTCCTTTCCTTCCTTGCTTTCTCCCTCTTCCTTCTTCCCCCTTCCTTCCTTCCTTCCTTGCTTCCTTCCTTCCTTTTCCTTCCTTCCTTCCCCCCTTCCTTCTTCCTTCCCTCCCTCCTTACTTACTTCCCCCTTCCTTCCTTCCCTCCCTCCCTCTTTCCCTCCTTCCCTCCTTCCTTTCGTTTCTTCCTTGCTTTCTTCCTTCTCTCCCTCTTCCTTCCTTCCTTCCTTTCTTGCTTGCTTGCTTGCTTCCTTCCTTCCTTTTCCTTCCTTCTCCCCTTCCTTCTTCCTTCCCTCCCTCCTTACTTACTTCCCCCTTCCTTCCTTCCCTCCCTCCCTCTTTCCCTCTTTCCCTCCTTCCCTCCTTCCTTTTGTTCCTTCCTTGCTTTCTTCCTTCTCTCCCTCTTCCTTCCTTCCTTCCTTCCTTCCTTCCTTCCTTCCCCCCTCCCTCCCTCCTTCCTTCCTTCCTTCCTTCCTTCCTTCCTTCCTCTCCTTCTTTCTCTCTCTCTCTCTCCTTCCTCCACCTGATGAAGTCCTTGTCCATCCTCAGCAGACCTTGAGTTCATATCTGGGAAATATTTTTGGAGAGGAAGAGAAGAATTCATGGCTGTTTTCTCACCATTCTCTGTCCTCTCCAATTACTGATAAGGATGTGCAGTGCTTGCTACAGACTGCGGCATAATGACGCTCCCATTGTTTTTAAAGAGATTTTTCCCCCCTGTATTCTTCTCTCAAGTTGACCTTCAAATGCTGCCTGACTTACAATGCAATGCAATTATATTTTATTATTATTTCTTTTTTTCCAGGGAAAATAACCCGGGGTGAGAGAGAGGAAGCACACTTGCATTGACAGAAGACAGGTTTTGAGTTATGAAGGACAAGAGGCAGGAATTGGGAGGGGGGGGTTGGGAGGTCCCTGGACCTTTTGAAGTGAATCCTAGATATCTCCGGAGGGTCTCTGCAGCCATGGGGGAGAATTCTCTGCCCTTCTCCTTTTTGCAAAAGGCCAACTGAGGCATACCAGCTTCAAAATCTGGGAATGTCTCGTTTAATGAAAAGAAGGACTAGGGGTGACATGATAGCAATATTCCAGTATTTGAGGAGCTCCCACAAAGAAGAGGGAGCCCAGCTATTCTCCAAAGCCCCAGAAGGCAGGACAAGAAGCGATGGATGGAAATTCATCAAGGAGAGAAGCAACCTAGAACTGATAGTAAGAACAATTAACCAGTGGAACAGCTTGCCACCAAAAGTTGTGGGTGCTCCAATACGGGAGGATTTTATGAAGAAATTAGATAATCTTTTGTCTGAAATGATACAGGGTCTCCTGACTAAGCAGCGGGGGGTGGACTAGAGGACCTCCAAGGTCCCTTTCAACTCTGTTGTTCTTTGGTTGTTCTAAGTGGGGCAAAGAACCCCAGTTGCCATGGCTCAGCTTGCAGAAGCCCTCGCCTCTCTCTTGCTGCCCCATCCAAGAACACAACCGCTGTGCTCTTCCTCAAAAAGCAACTTAACAGAATAACAGAGTTGGAAGAGATCTTGGAGGTCATCTAGTCCAAACCCCCGCCCCCAACCCCGCCGAAGCAAGAGACCCTGGCCCACACCATTTCTGACAGATGGCAGTCCAGTCACTTCTTGAAAAATTCCAGCAATGGAGCACTCACAACGTCTTGCGTTGTTCGCAATGCAAGCGACGGAAGCTTTCACAAGAAGAGTTCTCCACACCTCTACGCATTGCAGAAGACCTTATGCCACCAGACTCGAAATTCTAGACCTAGAAAACCTAGAACTATGCCACCTTTGGTCCGATCTAAGTATAGTATATAATATCATACATTGCAATGTCCTACCTGGAAATGAATACTTCAGCTTCAACCATAACAATAGAAGAGCAAACAATAGGTACAAACTCAAGGTTAACCGCACCAAACTTGACTGCAGGAAATACGCCTTCAGCAACAGAGTGGTCAATGTCTGGAATCCTCTACCTGACTCTGTGGTTTCTTCCCCAAACCCCAAAAACTTTAACCTTAGACTGTCTACTATTGACCTCCCCCCTTTCCTAAGAGGTCTGTAGGGGGCCTGCATAAGCGCACCAAGGTGCCTACCGTCCCTGTTCTATTGTTTCTTTTATTTTATTTTCTTATAGGTATCCATGTATTCATAACTATGTTTTTACTTATATCTATTACCTTGTAAGCAATTGACATAAACAAACAAACAAACAGACAGATAGATAAATAAATAAATAGATAGATAAATAGATAAATAGATAAATAGATAAATAGATAAATAGATAAATAGATAAATAGATAAATAAAAATAAGCTCTGTGTTCCTTCACAGCCTGAATTAATTGCTTTGGGGGGGGGACATTTCTCTGCAGACCACCAAAAGTTTCTCACAGACCACCAGTGATCCCTGGCCCACCAGTTAGTGACCACTGATCTAGTCCAACCCCCCTGCCCAAGGAGGAGACCCTACACCATTTCTGACAGATGGCAGTCCAGTCTGTTCTTGAAAGTCTCCAGTGATGTTGCTCCCACAACTTCCGAAGGCAACTTCTGTTCCATAGGTTGATTGTTAGTGAGAAAGTTTCTCCTTAGTTCCAGGTTGAATCTCTCCTTGGTCAGTTTCCATTCATGATTCCTTGTTTGGCCTTTGGGGGCTTTGGAAAATAGCTTGACCCCTTTCCTCCTCTCTGTGGCAGCCCGTGAAATGTTGGAAGACTGCTCTCCTGTCTCCCCTGGTCCTTCTTTTCACTAGACTGACCAGGCCCAGTTTATTGATTGATTGATTGATTGATTTTATTTTGTCAAGCATGTTTTAGATAACAGATATAATGAAGAACATGACTTTGAATTCATGAAATGAGTATGAATAAAAAGGGAGAATTAGGACAGGGATGGTGTGCACACTAATGCGCTTATGCACGCCCCCTACAGGCCTCTTAGGAAAGGGGTGAGGTCAACAGTAGACAGTCTAAGGTTAAAGTTTTGGGGGTTTGGGGAAGAAACCACAGAGTCAGGTAGTGCATTCCAGGCATTGAGATCTCTGTTGCTGAAGTCATATTTCCTGCAATCAAATTTGGTGCAATTTACCCTAAGTTTGTATCTATTGTGTGCTCGTGTATTGCTGAGGTTGAAGCTGAAGTAGTGATAGACGGGTAGGACTTTGCAATGGATAATTTTATATACTATACTTAGATCAGACTGAAGGCGGCATAGTTCTAAGTTGTCTAAGCCTAAAATTTCAAGTCTGGCAGCATAAGGTATTCTGCTATGAGTAGAGGAGTGGAGGACTCTTCTCATGAAATCCTTATGGACTCACTCAATTGCGTTAATGTCTGATATGCAGTACGGGTTCCAGATAGATGAGCTGTATTCGAGTATTGGTCCGGCAAAGGTTTTGTATGCTCTAGTTAGTAGTGCGATATTACCAGGGGTGGGATTCCAATTTCTTAACAACCAGTTCTATGGGCGTCGCCTAATTTGTGGGTGTGGTTTAGTGGTCATGTGACTGGGTAGACAGTCTAAAGTTAAAAGTTTTTTTTTGGGGGGGGGGGGTTTGGGGAAGAGACCACAGAGCTAGGTCGTGCATTCCGACGACAACAACTTCGTCTGTTTTGGCTTCCAATCCCAGAATCATCTTTATTGCTCTTCTAAAACTGAATTTCCAATGGCAAATTCTCTTGCAACCCCACAGCAAAACGAGACGCAGAAAGAAAAGCTGGCCAGCGCAAATGAAAGAATCAAATTACGTTTCCCTCCTGAGTGGAGTTGGGAGAAAACTTTTGGTCTTGGATCAAGGGGAAAATGCAGAAAAGGTGGGAAGGCAATGCCTGAGCGATGGGCCATTTTTTTTCTCCCCCTTTTCAAATTCCAGTCCTGTCGAGGCAATGCAAGCCCAGGAAATGACAGAAAGCAAGCGAGATTTGGATGCCCTCGCAATAAAGTACTCCAAACGTTTTTCTTCTCGCTGACCTCAATTTCCATGAAACAGCCATTCTTCCATGCTCACTGAATGCCAATCAGTTGGCAAGGCCTCAGCACCCGGGGTGGGTTTGGCTTGGCATCCTGCCTCAATTAGCTCGGCCATTCCTCCTCGGCTGCCCCGAATCCCTAGAAAGGGGGGGAAATGTGTGATTTTTTTTCTGTGTGTGTGTGTGTGTGTGTGTGTGTGTGTGAGAGAGAGAGAGAGAGAGAGAGAGATGATAGATAGATAGATAGATAGATAGATAGATAGATAGATAGATAGATAGATAAGAGATAGACAGATGATAGATCAAGATAGATATAGACAGATGATAGAAAGACAGAGACACAGATGATATAGATATATAGATAGAGATAGACAGATAGAGATAGATAGATGATAGATAGACAGATGATAGAGATAGATAGATAGATAGATAGATAGATAGATAGATAGATAGATAGATAGACAGATGATAGATAGATAGATAGATAGATAGATAGATAGATAGATAAGAGATAGACAGATGATAGAAAGACAGAGACACAGATGATATAGATATATAGATAGAGATAGACAGATAGAGATAGATAGATGATAGATAGACAGATGATAGAGATAGATAGATAGATAGATAGATAGATAGATAGATAGATAGATAGATAGATAGATAGATAGATAGATAAGAGATAGACAGATGATAGATCGAGATAGATATAGACAGATGATAGAAAGACAGAGAGACAGATGATATAGATATATAGATAGAGATAGACAGATAGAGATAGATAGATGATAGATAGACAGATGACAGAGATAGATAGATAGATAGATAGATAGATAGATAGATAGATAGATAGATAGATAGATAGATAGACAGATGATAGATCAAGATAGATATAGACAGATGATAGAAAGACAGAGACACAGATGATATAGATATATAGATAGAGATAGACAGATAGAGATAGATAGATGATAGATAGACAGATGATAGAGATAGATAGATAGATAGATAGATAGATAGATAGATAGATAGATAGATAGATAGATAGATAGATAAGAGATAGACAGATGATAGATCAAGATAGATATAGACAGATGATAGAAAGACAGAGACACAGATGATATAGATATATAGATAGAGATAGACAGATAGAGATAGATAGATGATAGATAGACAGATGATAGAGATAGATAGATAGATAGATAGATAGATAGATAGATAGATAGATAGATAGACAGATGATAGATAGATAGATAGATAGATAGATAGATAGATAGATAGATAGATAAGAGATAGACAGATGATAGATCAAGATAGATATAGACAGATGATAGAAAGACAGAGACACAGATGATATAGATATATAGATAGAGATAGACAGATAGAGATAGATAGATGATAGATAGACAGATGATAGAGATAGATAGATAGATAGATAGATAGATAGATAGATAGATAGATAGATAAGAGATAGACAGATGATAGATCGAGATAGATATAGACAGATGATAGAAAGACAGAGAGACAGATGATATAGATATATAAAGACAGAGATAGAGATAGACAGATAGAGATAGATAGATGATAGATAGGGATAGACAGATGATAGAAAGAGAGATGGATGATAGAGAGAGAGATGGGTAGATAGAGATAGACAGATGATAGAGATAGATAGATGGATAGATAGATAAGAGATAGACAGATGATAGGTAGCGATAGATAAGAGATAGACACACAAACAGAGAGAAAGATAGAGATAGATAGATGATAGATAGAGATAGACAGATGATAGAGAGATAGATGATAGAGAGAGAGGTAGATAGATAGAGATAGACAGATAATATAGAAAGAGAGACAGGTGATAAAATAGATAGATAAAGATAGATGATAGAGAGATGGATAGATAGATCAAGATGGACAGATGATAGATAGATGATATAGACAGATGATAGAAAGAGAGAGGGATGTAGAGATAGATAGATATAGACAGATGATAGAGAGAGAGATAGACAGATAGATATAGACAGATGATAGAAAGAGAGAGGTGAGAGAGATGATAGAGATAGATAGATATAGACAGATGATAGAGAGAGATAGACAGATAGATATAGACAGATGATAAAGAGAGAGAGATGATAGAGATAGATAGGTATAGACAGGTGATAGAAAGAGAGAGAGAGAGATGATAGAGATAGATAGATATAGACAGATGATAGAGAGAGAGAGACAGATAGAGATAGACAGATGATAGAAAGAGAGAGAGATGATAGAGATAGATAGATATAGACAGATGATAGAAAGAGAGAGAGAGAGACAGATAGAGATAGACAGATGATAGAAAGAGAGAGAGATGATAGAGATAGATAGATATAGACAGATTATAGAAAGAGAGAGAGAGAGATGATAGAGATAGATAGATATAGACAGATTATAGAAAGAGAGAGAGACAGATAGAGATAGACAGATGATAGAAAGAGAGAGGTGAGAGAGAAATCCCGTGGATCAGAGACCTGGGAAAATGCCCCCCCCCCCAAAAAGTCTGCAGGACTTTTTCCCACCCCGTTTTCCTACCGATCGATCGTTCTGCAAAGTGTGTGTATGTGTGCAAAACACGCCCACCAAGCTACGCCCACCGAAACCGGTAGCAAACTACTTTGAAATCCATCCACTGGGACATTGCAACCGTCATAAATACGAGCCTTTTTGCCAAGCATCTGAATTTTGATCGCATGGCCGTGGGGATGTTGCAACGGTCGTTAACTGTGAAACATGGTGATAAGTCACTACTTTCGGTGCCATTGGAACTCTGAACAGTCACTTCACAAACGATTGTAAAGCAAGGACTACCTGTACCTCAGGTTTGAGCTGCAACGCCGAAGGATGTGCATCAATTGCACCCTGATGGCCACTTGTCACTAAATGAAACTGTTGTAAGGTGAGGGCCAGCTACACAAGCAGTCCTCAAACTTACAACCATTCGTTTACTGACCGTTCAAATCATTTTTCACAGTCATGACTGTTGCCGCATCCCCATTGTTCATGAGATCAAAACTGGCAACTGACTCCTATTTATGACGGTCACAACATCCCGGAGTCACGCGATCCCCCTTTTGTGACAAGCCAAGTCAAGGGGGAAGCCAGATTCACTCAACCACCTTCTTACTATCTTAAAGAACTGCAGCGATTCACTTAACGACGATGTCCAGAAAGGCTGTAAAATGGGATGAAATTCACTTGGCACTTGTCTCACTTAGCTACATACATTTTGGACTCAATTGAGGTCATACATGAAGTTACGTGCAAATATAGAGGCTGTGCATCCAGGGTGGGATTCAAATTTTTTAACAACTGGTACTGTGGGCGTGGCTGGCTGGGTATGGCTTCTTCTTCTTCTTCTTCTTCTTCTTCCTTTTTCCTTCTTCCTCTCCTTCTTCTTCTTCTTCCTTCTTCCTTCTTCCTCTCCTTCTTCTTCTTCTTCCTCCTCCTTCATCTTCTTCGTCATCTTCTTCTTCTTCTTCATCATCTTCTTCTTCTTCATCTTCTCCTTGTTCTTGTTGTTGTTGCTGTTGTTGTTGTTGTTCTCTTTCTTCTTCTTCTTCTTCATCTTCTTCTTCTTCTTCTTCTCCTTCTCCTTCTTCTTCTTCCTCTCCTTCTTCCTCCTCCTCCTCCTCCTTCTTTTTCTCTTTCTTCCTTTTTCTTCTTCTCCTTCTCCTTCTTCTTCTTCCTCCTCCTCCTTCTTCTTCTTCTGCTCCTTCTTCTTCCTTCTCCTACTCCTCCCCCTCTCCTCCTGCTCCTTCTTCTTTCTTCTTCCTTTTTCTTCTCCTCCTCCTCCTCTTCTTCCTTTTTCTTCTTCTCCTTCTCCTTCTTCTTCTCCTTCTCCTTCTTCTTCTCCTTCTCCTTCTTCTTCCTCCTCCTCCTCCCCCTCCCCCTCCTCCTTTTTCTCTT
>CM066333.1:4900656-4913496 GCA_033807585.1 Hydrophis major
TAAGTGAATCATGCAGTTATTAAGCGAATCCAGCTTCCTCCATTGACCTTGCAAGTCAGAAACTGGCTTTTTCCCATTCTTTCTACCTCCCGAGTCCCACCTCATCTTGGTTTCTTTCTTCAAGACTTGTTCCAGATGTCCTAAAACATGGTGCTCGGAACATCTGGAATGACATCAAACCAGAATGACATCAAACATGTCATGGCATCGTTGTGAAAATTGCAGAATTTATACCCATCCCTTTGGTTAGGGGAAGGCCTAAAGCTTCTGCTCCTTGGTTCAAGAAACATGAAATCAAGATCACATCAAGTATTAATATCACTTTATCATGTCTTGGTAAGAGCAAAACTTGGAATATTGGCCTCCCGTTTTTGGATGCCACGATATAAAAAAAGATGTGGAGACTCTGGAAAGAGTGCAAAGAAGAGCAACAAAGAGCATTAGGGGACTGGAGGAGGAAAGATATGAAGAACGGCTGCAGGAACTGGGAAGGTCTAGTTGAGTGAAAAAAAGGACTAGGGGAGACATGATAGCAGCCTTCCAATATTTGAGGGAGTCAAGCTATTCTCCAAAGCTCCTGAGGGCAGGACAAGAAGCAACAGATGGAAACTCATCCAGGACAGAAGCAACTTGGAACTAAGGAGAAACTTCCAAACAGTGAGGACAATTAACCAGTGCAACGGCCTGCCACTAGAAGTCGTGGGTGCTTCATCACTGGAGGTTTTTAAGAAAAGATGGACAGTTTGTCTGGAATGGTATGGAGTCTCCTGCCTGAGCAGAGGGTTGGACTAGAAGATCTCCAAGATCCCTTCCAACGCTGTTCATGTCAGAGATGGTATTCACTTGGTTTGGACCAGTTCTGGAGAACCGGAAGCAGAAATTTTGAGTGGTTCGGAGAACTGGCCAATCCCGCCTCTGACTGGCCCCGCCAACCCCCATCGCTTCCCTGCCTCCCATCGAGTCCCGGCTGATCGCCTGGGTCTCCTTTGGTTGCCCTGCACAGGAGAAGGGAGCTGGAAAGTAGGCTAGTGGGCAGGGGGGAGGGAAGGGGGATTTTGCAGTAAACTTCCCCTGCCACACCCTCCAAGCCACGCCCACAGAACCGGTAGTAAAAATATTTGAATCCCACCACTGCTCTGGAGTTATGGTGAACTTCTTGAGCCCGGCCTGGGCACCCCCAAATTTGCACATAAGGCTGTCCTGGTTCTGTCCCAGTGGTGCTTTTTTCCAAAAGGTAACTGGACTTTCTTGCTTTATTTTTCTGAAAACGTGTCACTTCTAATGCAAGAAGCTTCTTCCGTTCTTCTCCAGTTCGACCTGAAGAAGCTTCTTGGATGAGAAGCAAAAGGTCTTCAAGGAACACCTCCCCCCCCACCTCAAGAAGGTCTAGTTTCCTTTGGGAAAAAAACATCTTTGGGTCAACTCGGACCTGAAGGATTTGAGAGTCTTCTCGGACATCTGCAGGTTCTCTTTAACCTCGATTGAACCTAGATCTGTGCAGATCACCTCGGGCACAAGGTCCTCAAAGGGTGATGTCCAGAGGTGGCAATCAGCAGGTTTGGACCGGTTCTGGAGAACTGGTAGTGGAAATATTGAGTAGTTGGGAGAACCAGCAAGTACCACCTCTGACTGGCCCTGCCAACCCCATCTCTTCTCTGCCTCCCAACTGATTGCCTGGGTCTCCTTTGGTTGCCCTGCCCAGAAGAACAGAGCTGGAAAGCAGGTTAGTGGGATGGGGAGGGAAGGAGGATTTTGCAGTATATCCTTCCCCCTGCCACGCCCACCAAGCCACGCCCACAGAACCAGTAGTAAAAAAAAATTGAATCCCACCACTGGTTCTTATGTTATAGAATAGAATTCTTTTATTGGCCAAGTGTGATTGGACCCACAAGGAATTTGTCTTGGTGCAAATGCTCTCTGTGTACATAAAGGAGTAGATACATACAGGAAAAGATTATTCCATGTCAAGATGACTATGATGGAACATGAGAGCAGCATTCCAATATTTGAGGGACTGCCCCAAAGAAGAGTGGGTCAAACTATTCTCCAAAGCCCCTGAAGGCAGGATAGGAAGCAACAAATGGAAACTCATCCAGGACAGAAGCAACCTGAAATTAAAAAGCAGCTTCCTAACAGTGAGGACAATTAACCAGTGGAACAACCTACCACCAGAAGCAGTGGGTGCTCCATTACTGGAAGTTTTGCCTGAAAGGGTATTATAGGGTCTTCTGCCTAGTTGGACTAGAAGACCTCCGAAGTCCCTTCCAACTATTGTTTTGTATTCTGTAAAGATAACAAGAAATGAGGTGAGCATTTGGCCAATCCCTTGTCAAAAAGCAGAAAGCGAGAACCACGTTGCTAAAAAGCAGAGTAGTTTTCGTTGGGGCCACGTGGTTTCCTGTCGACTCGAGAATGATTCTGAGTTTATTTCTTTCCCTTGGATTGTCACCAGAAAATGGGCCACAGCGATGATTGTGGTCATTTCGCTGAACAGCCGATGAGGCCGGCATTCTTGCATTCTTGTATGAGGATCCCTTCTCCTTATCAATCAAACGCTGATTGTCTGAAAAGGAAAACAGAGAGGGGGGGGGAAATCAGAAACTCGCATAATCTGATCTCGGGTCTAAAATGGAAAAGATAATGGCAAAAGCAGACAATGGCAAAAGTGGACTGTAAAAGAATACAATTTTTCAAAATCTGTCTTTAGACAATGACTCTGAAAGGGCAACGGGAAATGTGCACATGGCTTGCCAGCTTCTGAAAAAAAGACTTCACGAGACAGGCAGTGTTCTGACCCAAATCTTGTTCCAAGGAAACAAACACCAAACAGAGGTAACACCAAAACCTTGTCATGATTCTTTACGAATTCCGTTCCTTCCCGGTTAAAAGGCTGTTTCAAAGTAATCATCTCTGATAAGAACGAGCCTTGTCAAGGTGGTGCAAGGCTGCCAAGAACACAAGATGAAGTTGCCAAGAAATACTTCAAACACAAAGGGTCTCCAAACACAAACCAAGATATTCCGAACGTCCACAAGGCTTGAGTGCAAGAACTTCTTTGTTTCCTGCACAGAACTCCAGTTTCTCAGCTGGCTTTTATCTCTTGAGGGAGGGGCCATTACCTTGCAGCCTTACTCCCGAGTCACCCGTGCTACTGCAGCTGCTCTTTCCTTCAAGCAGCCCTGCACGTACGAGTACTGGGCACAGGCTCCTCGGGGTCCTCTTCCTCACTGCTGCCAGCCTCCACCATCTCCGAAGGCAGCACTCCCCTCCCTGAGGGTCCTGACCCCATTCCTGCATCACACACAGGCCCCTCATCCGAGTCCTCGCTTTCCAAGACCTCAGCCATCCCCACCTGCTGCCAGCGAACCACAACAGTCTGCTGAGGGTTTGCAGGGGTTCGAGAGAATATCTGTGCAGTTCAGAGGACCTCCAAATCCCACTCCTGACTGGCTCCACCCACCCCTGCCCCCCCCCCAAGAGTCCCCACATGACCCATTTTGGATACAGGTAAGTGCAAGGCCTGGGCAGAGCAGTGGTGGGATTCAATTTTTTTTTACTACCGGTTCTGTGGGCATGGCTTGGTGGTGTGGCAGGAGAAGGATATACTGGAAATAAAGAGAAACTTTCTGACAGTGTGAACAATCAGCCAATGGAACAGACGTTGCCTTCGGAAGTTGTGGGAGCTTCATCCCTGGAGGCTTTCAAGAAAAGATTGGACTCCCATCTGTCAGAAATGGTGTAGAGTCTCCTCCTTGGGCAGGGGGTTGGACTAGATAACCTACAAGGTCCCTTCCAACTCTGATTATCTGTTACCTGTTAACCTTCTGACAAGCAAAGTCAGGGGGAGCCTGATTCGCTTCACAATCTTGTTACTAACTTATCCACCGTGGCTATTCACTTACCAACTGTGGCAAGGAAGCTAGTGAAAGGGGGCACCCTTTGCCACAGTCTTGCTTCATGACAGAAATTTGGGTCTCCATAGCAGTGATAAGCCGAGGACTTCCTGTATCAGAACTTATACATTACATGCAGTGGTGGGATTCAGCCGGTTCGCACCGGTTTGCACGGATCGGTTGCTAACTTTTTCTGCAGTTCGGTGACCCAGCTGATCCCATCACTGTTCACCATGCCCAGACCCTCGCCTCACCCCTCCCCTCCCAGCTCTTCCTCATCTTGCCCCAAAGAGAAGAGTGGGGGCCTGCTTAGATGCATCTCCAACCTTACGTTCTGGCAATCCATAGCTCTGGACAGCCATGGCTGATTTTTAAACTCCAGGAACCAATGATTATTAACCTGCCCAAATATCTGGGCTAGCTTAAGATCGGATCACGGGAGGGTGGTGGTGGTCATCTCGGTGCTCAGGATGGCATTGGCACAAGACACTTCCATGGCGGAGCACAAAATCCAGACCGAATCCAGCCCTTTAAAATGTGAGCTCACCGGAGGAGAATGAAAAAGCAAGGATGGTTAGGAAGATAATAGTTGGGTTGGGGATAAGAATGATAAAGAAAACTCAGAGAACCAACATGGTTGCCTCCAATCGCTTTGAAAAAAAAAAGAGCTTTGCAGGCTGCAAATCCTTGCCACTGGACGGACTCTGGTGTTATTGTCCGCTGGTAATTGGATAATTTGCTTAAATGGTGTTTAGCAAAAGATGTTTGCTTTACATAATGGCTAGTTACCAAGGGAGCAATGCTGGGGATGGAGAGGCTCACTCACTCTCTCACTCTCTCTCTCTCTCTCACTTACTCACACACTCCAGAAAGGTCTCTATAGCAACAGGCTGTTCCAGAGAGAAGACAACCAGCCCAGTGGCTGATAAATAGTGGCATTTGCGAAAAGCATCTCTTCAAAGACATATATTTGTCTTTTTTCTCTCTCTCTCTCTTCTGTAAGTGGTCCAGAGTTACCCAACTGGGGGAGATGGAGAGGATATAAATTTTAATAATGAATGAATTGCATACACCAACAAATGCATGTGCATGTGTGTGTGCATCTCTATATCTCTATATCTCTATATTTCTTTATCTAAATATCTATATCTATATCTCTACAGTATTTCTATCTCTGTAAAAGCATGCATATATATCGTCCATATGTATTTATCTATCTATATTTATCTACCTAATCTATATATACAGACAGATATATCATCTATCCATCTATCTCTATCATGTCTGTCTGTCCATCCATCCATCCATCTATCTATCATCTATATCTATATTTATCTACCTATACATACATAGATATGTGATAGATATATAATATATCTAACTATCTGTCTCTATCTATCTGTCTGTTTGTCTCTATCTGTCTGTCTCTATCTATCTATATCATCTATATATCTCTATCTATCCATCCCTCTATCTCTCTATCTCTATCATTTATCTGTCCATCCATCCATCTGTCCATCTGTCTATCTATCTATCTATCTATCTATCTATCTATCTATCTATCTATCTATCTATCTATCTATCTATCTATCTATTGTTTATATACTTTATATATAGTATATATAATTTCTCATTATTTCCAGGTTGAATCTCTCCTTGTTCAGTTTCCATCCATTATTCCTTGTCTGGACTTCAGGTGCTTTGGATAATAGCTTGGCCCCTTCTCCTCTCTGTGGCAGCCCCTCAAATATTGGAAGATGCTCTCCTGTCTCCCCTGGTCCTTCTCTTCTCTAGACTAGCCAAGCCCAGTTCCTGCAACCGTTCTTCCTATGTTTTAGTCTCCAGTCCCCTAATCATCCTGGTTGCTCTTCTCTGCACTTTTTCTAGAGCCTCAACATCTTTTTTATAATATGGTGACCAAAACTGGATGCAGGACTCTAGGTGTGGTCTTGCTAAGGCTTTATAGAGTGGTATTAATACCTCACTTGACCTCGATTGCATCCCTCTGTGAATGCAACTTAGGATTGCATTGGCTTTTTTGGCTGCTGCTGCACACAGCTGGCTCCTATTTAGCTGGTTGTCCACAAAGACTCCAAGATCCCTCTCCCAGTTCCTGCTATTGAGCCTGGTTTCTCCCAGTCTATATGGGTCCTTTGGGTTTTTCCTGCCTAAGTGTAGGACTTTCTTTTCTCTACACTGAATTTCATTTTATTAGATACTGCCCCGTGTTTTAGTCTGTCGAGATCCATCTGGATCTTCTTGGGTTTTAGCTCTTCCTGCCATCTTAGTATCATCTGCAAATTTGGCAAGTTCCCCTTCTATTCCCTCATCTAAGTCGTTAATGAAGATATTGAAGAGTCCTGGGCCTGAGAGGGAACCTTGTGGCACCCCACTGCTTACTTCCCTCCATGTAGACTTAGACCCATTAAGGGCTACTCCTTGAGTACGGTTTGCCAGCCAGTTGCAAGTCCATCTAGTGGTGGTGCTATCTGGTGGTGGCCCTGGCTGGCCCCACCCCTCTCTGCCCATCCCTCCCTTCCCCTCTGTTAAGATATCGCTATTATCGGCCAATCAGAAGTGCAGGGCTAAAATCCTGCTATTTTCTAAAGCTTTTGATAAACTTTGAGTATTTTATTAGTTCACAACACCCTCCCTACCCAGTCAGTCCTTATCGTGCATGCATGACATCGCTGACTGCGTTCTCCCCCACCCATTACTCCTTAAGGTATTTCTTGTTTTTCCCATCCCGATGATCAACTGTGCCAGGATGCTTACTTACTGCTTCGCCCAGGAGGCTTCCCTGAGGCCCAGAAGGCCCAAAATGGGGGGGGGGGTTTGCTGCCCAAAAAAAGCCACACCCACCTAGCCATGCCCACAGAACCGATTGTTACAAAATTTGAATCCCATCCCTGCACTGCACTTCCCTGCATCCAAAACAGGCTGCGAGGGGGACTCCTGGGAGGGGAGGGGACGTGTGAGGACCCAGGGTGGGGACAGAAAACAAACAGAGCCACAGAAAACAGGTGAAGCCCTTTTTATTCCTTCCCTTTGCTTCCAAGCTCCGAGGATTCTTGATGGAAGACAAAAAAAACTCCCACACAAACAGTTACAAGAAGAAGGGAAAAAAAGCAATACAAACCAGGCAAGATAAGGGCTGGAGGGCGTCCACAGATAACAGAACACATACTGGGAAGGACGTCAAACTCAGAGAGGAACCATAAACTGGAGATATTTCCATGCTTTGTTTCCAGCGTTCACCCATATGCATGTCCGTCCTCTTAACCAGTTGTCACAGCTGCAGCCCATGAAGAGGATCAAGGCCCAGAGTAAACCACATCTCTCCCTTATCCTCTCCTCCCTGCATACCCGAGAATGGAGAGGGGATGGGCCTGGTTCTTCCTCTGACTGCCCAGTTGGCCTCTGCACTTCCCCAGTTTCCTCCACAACCTCCAGAGCTACACTTCCACTCCCTGTCAGCTGTTCCTCCTCTCCCTGAGTCAGTCTCTACCAGGGCCATGACAGGCTGGGTGGGGTGAGGCCAACCAGGAGTGGAATTTGGGGCGGTCTCCAAACTGCACAGAATTTTAGCTAGGATGCTATCCCGAACTCCCAGCATCTCACCCCTGCCCCCGAGCCTTTGCTGGGGCAAATTCCCCTCAGAAGCTGTGCGGACAACCTGACAATAGGGAAACAGACCATGAACAAAATGGTTGCCGGAGTTGCGGCAATTCCACCCCGCCCCCGCAAAAGGAATAAGTGATTTTTCATTGTGGGCACCAGTGAACCAAAGTTAAATGAGAAATAAATTAAATCCAATTCCTGCCAGACATTAACACCATTCCATTCTCCACATCCGTCACTCGCCAGTCCTTCAAAGGATATAGAAGTTACCCTCCGATACCATCGCTTCATGGATCGGCGGTTCTCATTATAATTCATGATGGGTTTTGGATACCGATCTGTTCCTCCATCAGCCCAGAACGCAAGATGGGGGATAATAATTATTTTAAATTTCACCGAGTCCTGTTTGAACGTTGGGCGGGGCGGAAATTTCGAGATGAAAGAGAAAGCTCAGTGGTGGAACAAATTAGCTTTCTTTTGTGGGCACGGAGGCCGGACAACCGTCTGCCTGAAAGCTTTATGTGAAATCCTTTCCTTGAGAATGGAGCGGGGTGGGGTGGGGGTCAGCCTAGAGGACCTCATGGTTCTTTCCAGCTCTTTCGCTCTGTGCCATGTGCTGAAACACCACTCAGTTTGGTGAGTATCAGTCTTGGTATTCAGGATTTTTCTTTCCTGCCCCTGTTTATGTATAACTTAATACATGAATTGCTTACATTGTGTGAACCCAGAACAAGTCAGTTCAGTGACTGGATTGTGAGTTTGTGGTTGTCTTCAAGAAAACAACCAAGCTCAGAAAGCACCACAGTCCTCCTCCTCCTCCTCCTCACACCTAACTCTTAACTCCTAACCCCCACTCCCTTCTAGCACTGATGATGTTACCTAGTTGGGTCATGAAACATCTGCAAGAAAACCACCCAGCTCAGAAGGCACCAGGGACCCCACAGAGAGATGGGTCTTCAACAAAACCTTGAAAAAGTCTCTAGTTTAGCTTGATTGATGTCTGGTTGAAGATTGTAAGTTATTCATGGTTGCTTTCCACCCATACCTCCTTTATGGGCCCATCAACATCTTCAAAGTTCCTTCCTTCCATCCATCCATCCAACAAGATCTTCTTTCTTTCTTTCTTTCTTTCTTTCTTTCTTTCTTTCTTTCTTTCTTTCTTTCTTTCTTTCTTTCTTTCTTTTTTCTTTCTTTCCTTTCTTTCCTTCCTTCCTTCCTACCTACCTCCCCTTTCCTTCCTTCTTTCCCTCCCTCTCTCTCCCTGCTTCCATCGTCCTCTGCTCCTTTCCTCCCTTCCTTCCTTCCTCCCTCCCTCCCTCCCCTCCTTCTCTCTCCCCCCTCCTCCACCCTGTCATGAAAAGAAGTCCTTTTCCAGCCCCAGCAAACCTTCAAAAACCTCCCTTCTAGCACTGATGATGTTACCTAGTAGGGTAATGAGACGTCTGCAAGAAAACCAGCAATCTCAGAGAGCACCAAGGACCCAATAGAATAGAATAGAATAGAATAGGAATACAGAATAGAATAGAACAAAACAGAACAGAATAGAATAGAATAGGAATACAGAATAGAGTAGAGTGGAGTGGAGTAGAACAGAACAGAAAAGAAAAGAAAAGAACAAAATAGAATTGAAATACAAAATAGAATAGAAATACAGAATAGAATAGAATAGAATTGGAATATAGAATAGAATAGGAATACAGTACAGAACAGAATAGAATAGAATATGAATACAGAATAGAGTAGAGTAGAGTAGAGTGGAGTGGAGTGGAGTGGAGTAGAACAGAACAGAGCAGAGCAGAACAGAATAGAGCAGAGCAGAACAGAACAGAACAGAACAAAATAGAATAGAAATACAGAATAGAATAGAAATACAGAATAGAATAGGAGGATAGAACAGGATAGGATAGGATAGAATAGAATAGGATTACAGAAGAGAAGAGGAGAGGAGGGGAGGGGAGGGGAGGGGAGGGGAGAGGAGGGGAGGGGAGGGGAGGGGAGGGGAGGAGAGGAGAGGAGAGAATTCTTTATTGGCCATGTGTAATTGGACACACAAAGAATTTATTCTTGGAGCAAATGTTCTCAGTGTACATAAAAGAAAAGATACATTCATCAAGAGTCGAGAATCATAAGATATGGCACTTAATGATAATCCTAGGGTACAATAAGCAGTCAAATCATACTAGGAAACAGTCCATATAAATCGAAAGGATACAAGTGACAAAGTTACAGTCATACAGTCACAAGTGGGAGGGGATGGGTGATAAGGAGCAATGAGAAGATTTGGGAAGAGTTCAAGCCTGACCTACAAATATTCTCTTTGATTCGAATATCACCTGCTTGCCATCATCACATCCAAACACCCCATTCCCCCTCCTTATTACTTTTTTTCAGAGTACTGTAAAAATACAACAACTCTCATATAAGTTAGATCACATTACACCCAAGGGTGGTCCAGCAAACTGATTATCATTGCATTCCCTCGTTTTTGCCTTTTTTAATCTTTGGATATTAATTCAGTAAACCTCTCCGAGGCTCTGAAAATGGAGCAGCTTATAGAGACAGCTGGAAGATGTAGTGACTGACACGGTAATAATAATTTTTTAAAAATATTGGGGAGGAATCCAGCCTGAATGGGAATGTCTCTGATTGACGTTTCCTCCAAGAAGCTCAAAATGGATAAGGAATGGATGGCGGTGTTTCAACCCCGTTTTGCAAATCAGACTGCCAACTTTGTGGCAGCTCCCCAGTTCTTTTTGTTATTATAATTTGGTGTTTGTCAACCTTGGCAACTTTAAGATGGGTGGACTTCAACTCCCAGAATTCAACAGCCAGCCAACAACTCTGGAGTTGAAGTCCACCCATTTTAAAATTGCGAAGAAGAGGAGGAGGAGGAGGAGGAGGAGGAGGAGGAGATAGAGGAGGGGAAAACGAAGGAGGAGGAGGAGGAGAAAACAGAGGAGGAAGCGGAAGTAAAAGAAGAAGCTCGAGGAGGAGATAATGAAGGAGGAGGAGGAGAAAGAAGAAGAAGAAGAAGAAGAAGAAGAAGAAGAAGAAGAAGAAGAAGAAGAAGAAGAAGAAGAAGAAGAAGAAGAGGAGGAGGAGGAGGAGGAGGAGGAGGAGGAGGAGGAGGAGGAGGAGGAGGAGGAGGAGGAGGAGGAGGAGGAGGAGGAGGAGGAGGAGGAGAAAACGAAGGAGAAAAGAAAGGAGGAAGATCTTTAACAAAATTTGCAGGGAAGGCTGGGGAATTCTGGGAATTAAAGTCTACCCATCTCAAAGCGGCCCAAGTTGGCAAATGCTGCTAGAATCCCAAACCTGCCTAACTTTCCATTTTCATTTGCAACGGATTAAAGCGGCTTTTAATTGCGCACGCTTGCAGCTGAGCGTAAGGAGATTCCAAAAGCCTCTTTTCTTCTCCATCCGCAGCTACCCCTGGATCTCCTGGACCGTACCATTTAAGTAAAGGGAATAAAATGAAATCAACAAACCTTCTCCCTGCCTCCCCCCCACCTTGCAAAATATGTATGCCGCAAACACTTCCAAGGAGGCCAAAAAATAAATAAATCAGCATTTCCGAGCATATATGCCAGCCACGTCGGCTGTCTGCTCAGCAATTAAGCATCCCAAATGCAGGGTGATCTTGGGGAACAGAAGGCAACAGACAAGAGTGAAATCTTTTTTGACAGTCTTTAATCTCCCCGCTGAAAGGCAGGAGAAGTACGCAGGTTCCATGGCCCAGGTTACGGCCTGTCATTCACACCGTATTCCAGGCCTGGTTGTTGCCAGCAACTTATTCGGCATGCTAAGTAAGGTTTTTATGGAGTAGTGCCACTTAATGGGATGTGGCATTTACAAGACCCCTAGGGCAAAGCCAGCTGCGCACATAAGCCTGGTACAGGAACACTCCTGTTGCATGGCAGAATAAGAGACCCGGAAGGGACACTGGAGGTCATCTGGTCCAACCCCTTGCTCAAGCAGGAAACCTTGTACCATTTATTTTATTTTTATTTATTTTTATTTGTCAATTGCTTACAAGATAACAGGTATAAGCAAAAACATAGTTATGAATACATATAAGAAAAATAAAAGAAATAAAAGAAACAATAGGACAGGGACGGTGGGCACGTTGGTGCGCTTATGCACGCCCCCTACAGATCTCTTAGGAAAGGGTTGAGGTCAATAGTAGACAGTCTAAGGTTAAAATTTTGGGGGGTTGGGGAAGAAACCACAGAGTCAGGTAGAGTATTCCAGACATTGACCACTCTGTGGCTGAAGTCATATTTCCTGCAGTCAAGTTTGGTGCGGTTAACCTTGAGTTTGTATCTATTGTTTTGCTCTTGTGTTGTTATGGTTGAAGCTGAAGTATTCATTTCCAGGTAGGACATTGCAATGTATGATTTTATATATTATTCTTAGATTGGACCAAAGGCGGCGTAGTTCTAGATTTTCTAGGTCTAGAATTTCAAATCTGGTGGCATAAGGTATTCTGCTATGAATCGAGGAGTGGAGAACTCTTCTGGTGAAATATTTCCGGACTTTTTCAATTGTGCTAATATCAGATACGTAATGTGGGTTCTAGACTGATGAGCTGTATTCAAGCATTGGTCTAGCAAATGTTTTGTATGCTCTAGTTAGTAGTGTGATATTACCAGAGAAAAAGCTACGTAGGATTAGGTTAATAACTCTTTATGCCTTTTTGGCTGTGTAGTTACAATAGGCTCTTTTCAGACAGAACGTTTTCTAACCTCTTCTAAAAACCTCCAGTGGTAGAGCAGTCACAACTTCTGATGGAGAGTCCTTCCACTAGTTAATTTGTTCTAACTGTCAAGGAAAATTGTCATTGCTGGGTTGCTCCTCTCCTTGATGAGTTTCTGCCCGTTTGCTTCCTGTCCTGCTTTGGAGAAGTGTTTGACACACACACACCCTCTTCTTTGGGGCAGGCCCTCAAATACTGGAAAGCTGCTATTATGTCGCTCCTACTCCTTCAGATCTGGTGATTGCACAGAGTTGAGGCGCTAATGGTGACAAGCCTTTGACTCAGGATGTTGGATTTTTTTAAAACTTACAACATAGAATTATAGGGTTGAAAGGGACCTTGAATGTCATCTAGTCCAGTGGTCGTCAATTGTACCTTAATATCATTAAGATGCCCCATGTCTATTTTTTGCTGCCCCCTCCCCAAATTCTCAGATTTGTAATCCTTCCTCATTTGTCTGGGATGTATAGGGTCTCCTGCTTGAGTAAGGGGTTGGACTAGAAGGCCTCCAAGATCCCTTCCAACTCTTGTTATTCTGTGATTTTGTCTTTTGGCAGTTCACAATTCCCCTTT